>MU225818.1:2227258-2250399 GCA_018584345.1 Thuja plicata | reverse complement strand
AGATTTCTTATCCTATTCCTGATATTGATATTCAACATATGTTTATTTCAAATTTACAAAAAGATATTAGGGATAAAATTTTGCTTACTGAATTTACCTCCTTTCAACAATTGTGTGCAACACTTCAACATTATCAATTACAAGTGAGTTATTTTGAGAGAAACACTCCAATGGCTCATGTTCCAGTTGATAAGGGTGATAATGCTCCTAATCCTAATAAGTTTTAGAAACCTAATAACTATGTCAAGATTAATAAACAGACGAATGCAGTTACTGATCAAGTTGTGGCTACATCTAATAGTGCTCCTACATCCACTGCTTTCTGAATGAATCATACATTTACTCCTCTCTAAAACTTTGCATTCTATAATGAGTAGGTTGTTAAGTGATAGTATGATTACTTTGCCTCCTATTCGACCTCTTCTACCTACCATGATAGCTTCAAAATCCTTTGATTCTAAAGCTTTCTGCCAATACCATCGCCAGAATGGCCATGACACTAAAAAATGTTACTCTCTAAAGCATAAGATTCAAGACCTAATTGATTCTAAAGCTTTTCCTGTTGATAATTTTGATGGTAATGGAAATAAATTTGTTTCTGCTCCTAATCAAAATCTTCAAATCTATACCAATCCTTTACCTACACATGATACAAATACTATAGCTCAACCATCTTCTATAGACATTATTTTTGATTCAAAGATGGATAACATTGTTAATCATGTGGAGAGTGTTGCACCATCTAAACTTATTGTTTAGGATCCTTCATCTCCACTTCAACTTCCAGTTCCACCTAAAACTCAACAACAAACTAAGGATAAGTGATCTAGGGAAGTTTTAATTACCTTTGATAATTCTAAAACAATCAAAGCTCCCAATGGTCCGCTTTATATCTATGTTAGGATTGCTAAGATACCTACTCGTGGTTGTCTATTTGATCCCACATCTTTAATCAATGTCATTACTGAGGAAAATATTTTTATGAAAGGCTTACAATGTGATTTTTATGACTCATCTAAGGCATGGATCCAAACTTGTAATGGCTTTCTTTATCCTGCACTTGGTTCTATTATCTTACCTGTTGAACTTTGTGGCAAGGTTATAGATACTACCTTCATAAATATTCCTACTTTTGATCAATTCCAAATCAAATTTGGTTTACCTTGCATAACTGTTATGCATGCCATTGCTTCTCCCATTCATAAATGTCTTAAGTTCATTCATAATGGAGAAGTCAAAATGATTAATCATAGTTTGTTTCAACCTTCTAGGCCTAGAGATTGTGCTACTCTTGATTTTCTTTTGCCTTCATTACCTAACTCATGTCCACCTCGCCCTGATCATCTTTTTTGTTCTTATCAAGCTTACAAACATCGCAAAATTGCTGAGTTAAGTATGCCTCGGATTGATTCCAATCATGGTCTTTTGCCTACTCCTGCAATACCTCCTTTATCCATTGTTGCTAATAAAATTGATCAAGCTTCTACTCTTCCATTATAACCTATTGAGAACTCTCCTATAGAACCTGTGAAGGAACCTGTTGTTATTCCTCCTAGTTGTCAACATTTACCAAATAAAGTTAAACGTAACAAATCTGCCAATGAACGTCATAAGAAGCGTAGAGCTAATGCTAGAGCCCGTGCTTCTATGATTCAAAACTCATTACCTACCTTTGATCAACCTATGCCTGATGCATTGGATTTTAATATTCATGATATTAAGATGAATGATTATGATGATCCTATTCGTATCTTGGATCCTATTTCAATCAACCTTGATGAGGAGGACACTCTCGATGATCCTATTGATCTTAGTGATGACTATGAGACCATTGATCTTGATAATGATTTACCTCATATGCTTTCAACTCAATTAAAAATTACACCTAGTAATGAGCATTGTGATTCTCAAGAGGATCCTTGTTTGGAACTGGTTATCATTCCTACTATATTGGATATAGTCCCTCTTGCGAGTTGCCCATCTACTCTAAATAACATAAACCAAGATGGGGAGGGTTGACAACATGCTTGATTGGCTCATCCTTTATGGTAGCCCTTTGTGTGTTTGTATGTTGTAATGTGCTTCCCCCGGTAATGTCCTTTGCTAAAAATGTTTGCTAGATTCTTTTATACGACCCTTGTTACTTTGTTGGTATAAGGTGATAAAAGAATCCAAACTGTTGTTCAATTCCTCTATATGTATCTACATTCTTCTATATGTTGTTTCATGTTATTTTGTACATGTGCTATTGTTTGTAACTATGTTCCTTGTACAATCTGCTTGGATCTGTGACATGGTAGCACTAATTCTTTTTGGTCTCCATGTTGTGGTCCAAAAAGATTCCTCTTCGTAATTCTTAAGTTTCTTTCCTCCTTTGTGATTGTAGTTCTACTTTCTTTGGGGAATGATGTAAATTCATTTGCAATAATATTATATTTTCTATGTACATTTTATCTTATGATCATACTGACCCCACATTAGGTAGATCCCTTTTGTGTTCTTATGTATGTTTATGTTTTATTTCCCTTGATTTCTCTTCCTTTGGGGGCATCTCACAGTGGAAATGTAATTCGTAGAGTTGCTGATGTTTTTGTTAAAACCATTGCTCCTATTAAAGTGTTAGCAATGACTTTAACGTGGGGGCATACACTCTACTCACTTTTTGCACACACATACATTCAAAATTGTTTTCAAGATTTAAAACTTTTCCCTTTATGGATTAAAAGAAACTAATCCTTAAAGCATGGTCATTTTTACTTTTTTAGGATCTCTTGATCCCTCCAGTTTAAAATTTACATGGATCTCTTGATCCCGCCAGTTTTTCAATTTACAATGATTTGATCCCTTTAAGAATGGATCTCCCTGATGGGTTGACTAGTGGGTAACCACACTCACTAGGCAGTTCAATTCCATCTTTCCAGTTACACTTTTTGTGTGGTTCACAATAAGACATAAGTTCTCATTGGGCGAGATAATCATACCCTTTTCTCTCTCTAATTAACTAAGTTATGTCTCTCTTATCAGGAGCTTAGGATTGATAAATACTTAAGTCCCTTGGGGGCTTGAGGGTTTCTTTATCCCTTTTGGATTCAATAAGATTGTCTTTTCTATATATTCTCCTTTACCAAGAGTTTGTGTTGAACTCATACTCTTGCTAAAGTGGGGGCTAAATGTATAGTCGAAAAATGGAAGCACTTCCATTGTAGACATGTTTAGAATTCTGAGTAAGTGGTTTGGGGTCATGACAAGTGCCTTGAATGGGTTCCTGATCTTGACATGGCTTCCTCCCTGTTCCGTACCTCTTTCCACTCATGTTTAGCCTGATTTTTGCATTATGGACTGCAGATTGGTGATTCTAGGCTTCAGGGTCAGGGTCGACCATTTAGGTCTATGTTGACCTCAACCCTGACCTAGGTTAGGGTCAACCTCAACCTTGACCCAGGGTTTAGATCCTGAGGTCTCACAGTTTTTGGAGGTCAGCCTTTGCAAAAAGTTTTTTCCGCTTCCGGGTCGGCTGTTTCAGGTTCCGAAGCGTTGATTCCTAAATTATATTTAATATAGGTCTTCTCCTAGGGGTAAAGGATTTAATGATAATTTAATCCTCCTATGTAGGCCTCCTTAGAAGATTGTGCCCTAATTTCATATAAAAGGGAAGATTTCTCTCTCATTTTCTCTAAGTCTTCTAAGCATCAAGAAGTGATACTAAGTTCTCTATTGAAGCCTATGCATCCTTGAGAAATTAAGAAACATCATCAAGGAAGAAATCAAGAAAGATTTCAAGCAAGCATTCATTCATCCAAGTATCCATTTCATGAAGGAGATCCATTGGAGGCCATTGAAGGATTGAAGCTACATAGTGCCCTTTTGGTGATCTGTCCATCCACCTTCTTCCAAGCCTATTCCAAAGTCAAGAACCCATTCAAGACTTGGTGTTGGAGATTTATTAGCAAGAGATTGAAGACATCCTTCCTTTCTATATTCCACATTTTGAGGTGTACTTGTGGATTCAAGGATTCGAATCCGCCACAAGGATCTTTTCAAGCAAGGTGAATTTATGCATTTACTTTGTCCATTTCTGCCATTTCAATTACATATATTTGAGGTTAATTCCAAAAATGGGGTTTGACCAAGGCAAACCCCTCCCCCACAACAAACAATCTCCTTTTTCTTGTAGGTACAAGTGCAGAACAGTTGATTTGAGACTAGATATGGATACCCTTTTTGGCTTTCTTTTGAACGACAAAAACAGAGTCACTTTCGGATCTATGTAGGTCAGGGTCGACATTATTGGGTCAGGGTTGACATTTGTGGGTCAAGGTCGACCTTTTTCATAAGATGACATCATAACAAAAAATGATTTCTGGGTTTTGTTCGTCTCTGCATTCGGGTTCGGGATCAACTGTCAGTTTTTCCAGAAACTTAATATAGACCTCAGAAAATAGCATTCTTTGATCTATAATATTTCAAGGTTAGTGTATTTCTCCTTTCTCTTCAATTACTATCATATATCATTTCTATACATATAATTAACAGAATTTAAGGTATCTCCTTTTTTATTCTCCCTTCCAAATAGTTGATTCATTTGCGCATTAGCCCTTCCTTGGGGTTGATCAACTTGGATCTCCCATTTGTGCATTTGAGGATAAAAGGAACATCTTATCTTCTCTTTAAATCACAATTGCAATACTTAATCAATACAATTCAATTAGGGTTAAAGAATCCAATACAATCTAGGCAACTCAAAGAACAATTTACATATCAATCACATCCCAATCAATAATCATAATAATCAATTCATAATAAAATCAATCATCAACTATTTTTATATTGTACAATAACGTCTATTATTATGTTCTTGGGTACACAATGTCTGAAATGCTATGTACCTAGGGTTTTGAGTTCAAATTTGAACCAGGTGTTGGGACGGTAGAAAAGATGTACAAAAGAAGAATCATGTTGCTAGGGTCAAGTATAATGGGAATCAATACTTATAAGCACCAAAATAGGGCCTAATAGAGAATCAGATTATGGGTGCTAAATTTTTAGGATGGTACACATAGGTTGTCATATGATCCCACCAAAATAGGAATTATAAATTAATTGAATATATTAAATTTAAATACCCCTTACAAAATCTTACAAAGCGTTAACACATGGAAAATGATACCACCAATTTTGATGCCCCATTTCCATTTGAGGCTTATCTAAAGAACATTAATTAGAGAAAATTATAAATAAAAAGTAATCATTCTAAGAATTTTTAAAGGTAGAGACACATTAATTCCCAATAATGACATGGTTTTTTATGGTAAGGGTGAGGAGGATGAGCATATGTGATCTTAATTATGAAATCAAATTAAAATACCTGATGTGATACCTGCGATGTTGTTAAATTCAATGTAAAAACCACAAAGATTAACAACATAATTGCAAGCCAAAAAATGACCCATTCTATTGAAAATTGGAGTTTATACAAATCTGATGGATCCCAAGTTTCACTAGAACCCCTTGGAAATGAAATGAAGAGTCCTCATAATTTTTATTACAAATAAACTATTAAAAACTACAAAAATATCAAAAAAACTATATATAAAAATAGACCCACTTGGAGAAGGCATAAATTTCTAGTCCTAGCTCTGATTTGTGAACCATTTACTCTGTTGGAAAGGTATTTAATAAATATTGAACCAAAATTGGGAAGCCCTACCAATGTGTTGAGGCCCCAAAGTGCCCCGAAGACCTTCAAAAATTCAGTTTACTGAAACATAGAAAATATCAAAAAATTGGATTTCAATATTTTCCCAACTTCATCCTGGACTATGCTCTGATCAATATCCATGCAGACAAGGATGATTCAAGATTCATAGAGAAAAGCAAATAGTGATGGGTTATGGAGTGAACAAAACCTTTATATCAAGTGGCATAAGGAGATGGTAGTAAGGGTGATCCAAAAGAGAAGTTCACAACAAGTTGGAAGTCATAAATAAGAAGATGCATATTGCAGAGGGATTCTATACATCTCCCTCGACACCCCTAGATCATCACAAGAAGGTTGAGCCATTGTACAAGGTTATAGATCTTATTGGTATGCATGAAATCCATGTATTTAATTGCTAAATATTTGTGAACTAATTTTTCTCTTCATGTTGTGATAGATGTTATGATGCTAGCTATGTGACTTTTTATTTACAAATTTTATCACCAATTTGGGAGGCTTAAAATTTGATGCACTATGGATTATTGGGACAATATTAGACTATTTATTTGGTTATGTTGGCCAATTTTCACCATATTTGATTCAATAGTTTCTATACAATGGGCCTAGATAATGGAGCGGGGTTCATGATTGAATTATTATTGAGCAAGAGAGAAATTTGATGATAGAGATAATGTGCCAATAATAAAAGAGTGAGAGCTATAAAGAGACAATACATATAGATGAAGCTATCAATCTATTAAAGAGAGCTTCAAACTTTTGGGGTGGCTTGAGAGTGGTGATACTAGTAGATTCTTCTTCAAAATGTGTATTTATTGCCTCATAGAAGGAGCTAGTAAAGAATTGTAGGGAATTGCATGATATTTGAGTTACATAGTACTAAGGGGAGTGATTAGATTGAGTTATTGAAGGCCCATACAAGGATCATTTGTTTTGAGTGTGATTTGGGGCATGTGCTAAAGATAATCTTGAGCTAGCAATGCAAGAGTTGATCCAAAGATCAAGTCACTATTAGGTAATGGATTTTGAATGTCAAGTCTTTATTGCTCATATAATATGACACACAAAAAGTGAATGATCTAAGTAAGCCTAAGTAAATGAATGTGAATAGGACCTAATAAAAAAAAATTTAGGTAGTATACCATCATCGCACTAATTTTATCCAACCATATCATAGTCCATGTACTTCATTGTATCTACTCCATCTTTAAAATGTAAATAATGAGGATAAGAGGAAGTGATCTCTTTGGAGAAAATGAAGACCTATTAAACATACCTCCCTCAACAAAAATCCAAAACACTTACAACTAAAATACATATCTTAAAATATACAAAATGATAATAAAGATACTCATCGAAGGGATTGGGTAAGGTTAAAAAATAGCTTGAACAATGTGTTGGACTAGTCTAGAGTCTAGAGTCTCTTCAAATACAAATCCAATCAAATAGTCTAAGGCTAAGTCCTACATTTTTAGTCAATAACATAGTTAGTTTAATGATAGTATCAAAGAGATGAAATTTTGTAGAAAGTCCTTGTGATCGACTTAGGAAACCATCACTCAAAACTGGTCATATTGTGCATCCCTCACATAGTTGTGTTTTAGAATCTACCTTAAGTAGGTTGTCTAAATCTCTAAACTATCCTTGTGAATGTAAGAGCTTATTTTAATGTTGCTAGGGAAGATTTAATTTGAACCCATCCTCTTTGAATCCCTTTTTTATCCTTCACATTTGTAGATGCAACTTACCCTCTTTACTCAAGAAGATAGCAAAGGAGTTGTGATATAGGTTTGCCTAGAAATAAAGGGTTTATGTTATTAATTTTATGTTTATGATAGGTACATTCCCAATGAATTTTTTTATGCAATTTTTTAACTTATCAAGAGAACAATATGTGGGGATTACTATACCTATTGGTCTACAATTTTATATATATATATATATATATATATATATATATATATATATATATATATTGATACCATTAACAAGTTGGTTGTTCTCTCATCTTCTAAATGAGGTTTTATATTTTTTCTTATTTGAAGATGCACAAGCTTAAAACTTATCTGAATATAGCCAACAACAAGATAGCTAAGAAAATTGCAAATACATTTAGTCGTCATAATCCATAATTAGTATATATATTGGATATTTAATTCATCAACATGATTATTTTTGTTTTTTTATTGGTAAGCATCATAGTCAATTTTCTTACACTCCTCTCTATTACAAAATCACAAACTAATTCACTTATAATTCACACTTGACGACTAATGCATAACACTAGGAAAACACTAACAACATTCAATTATAACACTTTAGCTATTTATTGTGGCATAATCTCAATTATTAGTAGAAAATTAGAACACTTGCTATATAATTTTGAATTGTCTTCCTTGAATAAATTATTACAAATGGTCAATGGAAAAAATATTATTAGAAAATTTGTTCACAATGTCTGCATCCCTACTGGTTATTCTCATTGACGTTGAATGTTTAAATTTAGACTCTGCAACATTTCTTGGTGGGAGATGGTTGGGGGTCGACGATGCATTCATGCCTCCATGAGCAATGGTTATTTTTTTCCCTTTCCTCTTGTTTAGATTTTAAATAGACCTTCCTTGGGTTGGGATCTTCCTCTGGGGGTGTATTGGGTGCTTTTATTAGCACTGTTAGTGGTGGGATTATGTTGGAGTAGTGCTATCTTGGGACTTTTCTCAGAGATCTGATATGGAGTTTTCTAATTCTATGAAAGAGAGCCCCCTCCCCAATGTGTGTGTGTGTGTGTGTCTTGCTGGTGGAAGGAGCTATGCTCGTGCTGCCAAATCTACTACTACTATTCCTCCAAAGGAGAAAGCTTGACCCCTTTCTTGTGATAAGACTTCTATTGTGGTGGTGTGTGGCTTGAATATGGTAGATAATGTAGATTTCTACCAATGTTGTGGGTTGGTCTATGGCCTTCTATTTTGGATCTACATCTCGATGGATTATGTATTATTAGAGATCTATAGTCTCTAGTAACATTGAGATTTCCATTGTTCAAAGGGGTTTTATTACTATTTTTTATTCTTTTGAAGATCATGATTTGGTGTTGAACAAGTTGTGAGTTTGGGGAAATCACTCTCTTGACCAAATCCTAAACACTCTCCTTTAACCCTCTTACTGAACCACTCAATGTGCATCCAATGTGGGTTCATGTCCCTAATTTTCCCCTTCATTTTTGGGAGAATTATTTCTTTGAGGCTATTAAAAAATCTATTGGTTGTACCTTAAAGGTGGATGAGGCTACAAATACAATGGGCCTTGAATCTACCTTTTCTCACATTTTGGTTGACATTGACATCTCCACACCCCTTCTGGGGATGTAGTTCTCATGGTTGAGATAGGTAATAGAGTCAATTCCTCTAATTAATCTTCATAGGTTGATGATGACCCCCCAGGGTGATGCTCTTGTTGATTTGGCCTCCTCAGACCTAGTGGACCCATCTCCACCTCTTGGTGCATGGACCCTCCTTCGACTGTTGCTCCTAATTTGCTCCATCTTTTGGTTGTTGATGTACAACATTGCCAACACTTTGATCCTTGTGTTGATTGTCTCACAAAGAGGGTTCCACCACCTTCCCCTAGTGGTGGGGACCCTAGTGAAAGTATCACCTAGACGGTTGTTTGCCAATGAAGGAAAAATCGCTCTTCAGTCTCTCATTCTCCTCCCCATGTTGTGGGTGAGTTGTTTACCCACTCTTGATGTGGGTTACTAAGTGTGTTTCTAGCATTTTTTTAATGGTTTGTTCTTGACCTTGTTGTGGTTAGTTGTTTTGGTTTTTAGATTTTACACCCTCAGGTTGTAGTTTTGTAGGGGACAAGACCCTTGATTTGCTGCTTATTAATGATAAAAAACAATTATTATTAAGTTTACACTCAAAAAAATTGATTACAAGAGCATACTGTATAGTTACTTTTATTAAATTTTTGGTACAATATTTGTGTATAGAAATCATGTTTCATAATTACTTCCACTATAAAAACACCAAAATGCTACATTTTCTCATTTCTGGATTAAACAAAATGAGAATTTTCATCACCAATGTTTTGAATCATATTGCATGATTGATCATTAGGATGCAAGCAATAGTTAGTAGAAGTGAGAAAATATGACATCATGGATTGTGGAAGCTACATGACTCTAACCAAAATGTTACCCAAATCAAAGATACAACTGGTAACATTGTTTGATCCATTTCAAATATATAGTTAGAATAATAAATCAATTCCCCAAATGAAAACCAAATATTAACCATTATGGAGTTTAACAGTTTAATAGCATAATTTTATTTAATTTTTTTTTCCCAATTTTTCTTATTGAGAGGAGATGACACAAAGATTTGAGAATCTCCTCAACATGTCTCGTCATTCATGGACATGCATCTAAGAAATTTATTTTTCCAAATTTTCTTATTGGGAGGAGATGACATATAGATTTGAGAATGTCCTCAACATGTCCCCTCATTCATGCACCTAAACAAAATTAATTATCCATTCCACAAACCTCCTTTTAGATAATTTTTTTAACTAAACGTATAAATTGAAAATAGAGATCAACTCTAGCAATGAAATAATTTTTTATGCTGAAAATATATGGTATAATATGGGTAGTATCTAAAAAAATGTGAGATGTGTTAAAAACATTACTTCATAGAAGATTTTGATTTTTGGTGGTATATACACTTGTGAAGAAACATAATTACAAACTTGCATTTGTAAACACAAATGTATATATCTTTATAGATCAAACATGTAAGTAGTTGCATTTACTAAATGTTTATTTAAATAGTTGTATTTGTGCATGTACAACTCTACATTTTGCAAAGAGAACTATATATATTTGGAAAAATCTACATAACATATTTTCACAAAAAGTCAAATAAAATAACAATACGGTCTGTTAATATATATATACTAAAGATGTGATGCGGGTGCATCCATGGTTGCAATAACCAAAAAGAGGTTATTTAATTATTATTTTTTGCAATTTTTGGCTTGAGTTGAGTGTGAACTTGCATTTCATGTTAATTTGGCATTTGAGTTGCATTTAATTCAAATTCCATGTGTGCTCTTTTATTCCCCTTAAAAATTGCCAACTTGGCATAGTGGAAAATTGTCCAATTTTGTCATTTTTAAGAACTGAGTTGGAAAATGGTTGGAAAAAGCATACACAAAATAGTCTTGTGACTCCTGAAAAATAAGGGTTATGGAGTGAAGTGGTCCAGTCATGGATAATTGGTTTTCTATTTGGTGAAAATTTATAATTCCAACCCTTTCATGGAATGTTAGGGGCTTAAATGCCCCTAACAAGAAGCGACTCATTAGGAGCCAATTGTATAACTCTAAATTTGATCTTTCTCTTCTTCAAGAAACCAAATTGTTTGTTGATTCTGAACCTAAATTGTTTAAATCTTGGAATGTGGTGGATTTATGGGCTGCCTCGCTAATGGTGCATATGGAGGTCTTGTGGTTCTTTGGGATCCAATTAAAGTATCTGTTGAACAAATAGCCTTTGCAAAATATTGGATGCTTTCATTAGTTAAAAGTTTTTCCATGAAATTGTCCTTTTGGATATTTAACATTTATGGTCCTTCTTCTACTACAAACAAGAGCAAGCTCTGGACCCTCCTCGGTGACTTGTTAAAGGCTCTTCAGGGGGAATTGGTCATTTTGGGTGGAGATTTTAATGTTGTTTTAAATCATGATGAAAAATGTGGAGGGATTCTTCCTTCTCCTAAGGTTATGCTATATAGAGTTTAATCAATTCATACATGACAATAATTTATTAGACGTCTCTCCTAAGGTGGGTAAATTCACATGGACTAACTACTGCGTTGATTTTTGCAATATTGCAGAACGGTTGGAATATCGCTTTCTTCTTTCTGATCTATGGCTTCAAACTGAAATAGATTATCATTCTCTTATCTTACCTATTTCTGGTTTAGACCATTTTCCAATTTTGCTTCAGCTATCTGATTCCTCTTCTCCTCGAAAAGGTACCTTTAAGGTTGAACCAATGTGGTTTTGTGATAAGTATTTCATCCCTTTATTAAAACACTAGTGGCATAATTCTCCTTATATGAAGGGTACTCGATTATTTAGATTGGCCAAGAAATTACAATTTCTCAAACTGAAAATTAAAGAATGGAACATCACTTCCTTTAAAACTATCTTCCAAGAGAAAACAAGATTGCAATCAGAACTATTATTTCTCAATGATTACATTATTCAAAATGGGATGGATGCTCATTCTTTTGTCTTAGAGAAAGAACTTTAAAGTGCCTTAGAGGAAGTGCTTCTTCAAGAAGAGATTTACTAGAAACAAAAGTCTCATGAAACTTGGCTTGCAGATGGTGATAGGAACACAAAGTTCTTTCATGTATCAACTAAATTAAGGTGCCTTAGTAATAAAATAATTAAAATTGATTCTTCTAATGACTTATTAGAGGATGAGGAAGATATAACTGGTGAAGTTGTGTCATTTTTCTCACACTTATTATCTAAAGAATAGGCTCATCCTTCTCCTTCCCTTCTAGACACCATCCTTAACTATGTTTTTGAGACAGATAATGTTAGCATTAGATAATACTGAGAGGGGGGGTGAATCAGTATTACTGAACTTAATTAAATTCTTCAACCAATTAAACATTAACCATAAGCTTGTAGAAATGAAAAGAACATAAGAAAATAACATAGTAATCATAACACCATTATTTTTTGTCAAGGAAACCCTGGCCAAGGGAAAACCCTAGTGGGGATGATACCCACAACCATGCACTAAAGTATAGTGCCCCTGTTAGGAGACCTATCCCTGTTAGGAGCTTAATATTACATAGTACATTTCCTTGTTAAATAATTACAACCCTGTTAAAGGCATACAACACCCTGTTAGGGGCCAACTGAGCATACAGCTCTACAATAAAATTCTGTTACAAAATGTTCTCGGTAATGAACAATAACAAGCATCTCTAACACTTAGATAGTTCCTATTTATAACTCATCAATGATCTCTGTCATCCTTTTCTCTGTCATTCACATCTATCTCATAACATATCATCAATCCATATGTATTCTACTTCCACAAAAAGATCTTACATATATATCTCTCTCTTTCACCAAGTCGGCTCTCAATGCAAATATTACATAGTCAGCTTTCAATACAAAATACATTTAATAAATTAAATATCAAATGTATAGGTAGCACTCTTACATAGTCAAAGTATAGGTTATCATCAACCATAATCCAACTCTGATTGCCAGGAGTCCATGTCATACTCCCTTAATCATCGCTACTATCCAACTGCTCTGCTACAATCTGTCTGTCTTCAATTCTCTCTAACTCACTGTAGACATTAAGAAAAAAAAATTGATCTTAGGTGGAGGTCACACATACCCCATACTATCTTCCTCTAAGATCACATGTCATAACTCATCGATCTCAATCTTTGATACCCAAAATACTTTTGTATCTCTGCTTTTGTACTTAGTCAATTTCTGAGTTAGCAAAAATTAACTTTATAGAAATTCATCTATAAACCAGATGTGTTTCCATAAATGAAAACCAAAAAATTGAATCGCTTTACACAAAATTGATCACTTTCCAACAATCTCTTCCTTTGGCATTGATGGCAACACTTAACAAAAAATGACTAAGTGTTCCAACAAAACAAAATTGTCTCCTCTATTTTCTCTCCTTCCTTATTACTTCCTTCTTATCTCTTCTCCCATTCATTTTTTTCTTCTCTTATCCCCCTTTGACAACAATGACAAAGGTGCATAAAAAATAGAAATAGTGCTTGCTCGCCAATTTTAGAATACCTTGAAAGGAATCTTCCAAGATCTTCACTTTTGTACTCCATGTTTTAAACAATATTTGACTAACATGAATTAGTCCATTCAGTGAAAATGATGTGGTCTCTACTTCTTTCAACTCTGTAGACATAGAATTAGTCAATTACTCTGTAAATTTCTCTAATTCTGATAGATGTGCCTCAAGTATGGATAACTTAGGAGTGACAAAACTCTTCATAAAATTGAATTGAGTCAATACTCTCCCTTTCTCATTATCTAATACATCTAGTTTCACCAAAATTGTTTTTACTTCCTTGTCTAACTCCGCTACAGATTGTGAAGAGGTTTCACAACTGTCCATCATATTGTTTAGATTTTCCCTCTCCTTGGCTATAATGTCTTCAACATTCCTAAGCATGCCTAATAGGATTCATATAGTAACTAAAAAGTTTTCTTCCATGTGCAATGCAACTCTTTGCATTTTTCAAACAAGTTTTCAAAATTCCTAAGTCCCATGCAATAGACTTGCAAACTTCAGATAGTTTCTTCTCTGAATAGTTCTTTTCTACCTTCACTTCTGCAATGTTTAACAAATTCTCATAATATCCATCAAATTCATCAAGTGTTTTTTTTAGATTTTCAATGTCATCTCTGTGCTAGAAAAAAATAGGTACTGGAATAATTTTTTTCATAGTTTCAATTGCCCTAGTAATTACTTTATCCTTTTTATCACCTTTCTATTATGATCTTTCCTTGACTTTAGTTAGTGCAGTAAAAGCTAATTTTACTAGCTCATCTTCATCCATGCAGTCAACATTAACTTCTGTTGTTTTATCTTTGCTTGCCAACAATGAGATGGAAGATGTGTTTACCTCTTTCTATTCATCCTCTTTCTGTTCTTCCTTCTTCTCTTCTTCCTCTTTTTGCTCCTCTTTCTACTCTGCTTCATCTACAATAGTGCTGTCCACATTTCTTGCAAATGGGCCCTTTTCATCATGTGTCATAGGTACACTAGAAACATAGAAATCTGGTTGTGAATCAACTTCTCTCTTCTTAGCATTTGCCTTAGCTATCTTTTAACTTTCTCCCATTCCTAATGGTGTAGGTGAAGTGGTTTTAGGAGGTGGAGGCTTCTTAGGAGTAGTGTTCATCAATATTTTCTCTAGTGCCTTCTGAGTTTCCTCACTGACTTCATCATATTTTCTTTCCATGATTTTCAGAAGTCTTACCTTAGTCCTCAACAAAGGTTTCAATTCCTTGAATATTCTCTCATTTTCTTGTAAAGATATCACAGGCAACATGTTGTCAATTTCCTGATTTCTAATTGTTTTGTCTTCAATTTGAGCTAACTGTTTTCTTTTCTCTAATCTCCCATACATTTCTTCAGGTATGCTTCCCTCAATTTCCAATAGAGTTTTTCTGAAAACAAGTAGGTGATTAACTACAACATCTTCAATTTTCTATTTGTCATTCTCACCATACCTATCATAATCTTTGTCAATTGAAACTAGCTTCCCTTGTTCTATAGCTCTCTTCTCTACCATCTTCAAGTCAGGCTTCCATGCTTGATTACTCTTCTTAGGTTTATTCTCTTCTCTCATAGTGCTTGGTTCCATAGATGATGTTGGCTTGCTAGATCTGGTGTTTACTCTAGGAGTAATGTTTTCAATTTGTGATGTCTACTGTGATGGAGGAGGTGGACTATCTACCATTAGTACTCCAAGAGTGGGAAGGGTTGTAGTACTAGCACTTGCCAAACCAGAAGATCATTCTGTCATTTTATTTTTCACTTCTCTCAACTCTTCTTCTGTCAATCCTACCTTAACACCACATTCATGTATAATGTTATCAATTTTCCTTTTCCTCGAACCTCTAGTTTGTTCCTCTCTTACCTTAGCTGATTTATTCTCATATGTACCTCATCTTTCTTCTGATGTATCAATCTCAGATGCAAGAACATGTTCAACTCGCATGGTCAATACCTTTAAACTTACTTCATATCCCATTGGATAACACCATTTATTCCTAGGTGTGACTGTCTCAAAGCATACACAATCAGTTTCAACCATGAAACAAATGGTATCCTTGTATTTTTCAACAATGTCTTCATGTAATCTGTATCTAGTTTTCATTTGCCTTTGAAGAATCTTAATCATACCAAATAATTACCCATCAACCCATATTTTGTTTTGTCTTCTGTAGCTCCATGAAATCTGAATACCAGTAGGTATCCCCTTTCTCCAACCACTAGGGTGCATGACAATAAATTTGTGTTCAATGTGTATAAACATATACATCAATAGTGAGCCAAATCTGAAGGTCTTTGATCTGTCTTTCTTTATCATTTTAACATTCTCCAGAAATTGTTGTGCCAATACTTCACATAGGTTATATTTCACATTTTCTTTCACCATTCTCCATGCCATCATAAAAACTCCCGCAGATACCAAATTAGGTCTACTGTTGTAGTAAAATTTGTAGCCAAGTAACATAGAGATTAATCTCACATCTTGCTGAAAGATGTCATTTATTGCCATTGCTCGCCTGTCCCATTTCAAGTGAGTTAGGGTTTCAAATTCTTTCTTCACATGTTTTTCTGCAACAGGAATGATTCTAGTGTTGTCCAATCCAGTAATCTCATGAATTAAATCACTACAAATCTTCACAGGTTGTTTTCCTATCCAAATGAACTGATCATGTACTCTGCTCAACAATATCTTGGTCCATTCTATTTCATCAAATTCATACAAATCCATAATTTTCATTATGCTCAACTGATCAATGTGTTTGTGTTCATCTTTCATAATTCCTTTCTCAGTCATAACCTCCATCTCAGTGGAAATCTCATCAGTGCCAAGTATATCATAATTACAATGAATGTCAGCCCTAATATCTTCTACATGTAATACGCCATGAGGGGTCTGAGATAATGCTCCTTCAGGATCTTCTTCACAAGACTTGAATGGATGTTTCTTGAATTTATACCTAGGTCGATCTACAACATCATAAATAATAGGTGCATCCATAGCTAGATGATGTAAATACTTCTATTTCACTGAATTCCAAGTTTTTGCTTCAATCGATCACACATGGTAATTTTAGAATAGACTGAGTTCCTTCACTCTCTAATCTCCTTAGGTCGCTTTTGTCAAATGGTAAGGAAATAGATCATCGTATGGTGCTTTATACAAGTTTAAGTTAGAAGGGTTTATTTTACTCAATAATGTCTAGTCGGCTGTAAATCTCACAATCATAATATATGCATCAATTGATGATGCACTCTTAGATGTATACTGCATTATGTCAGCCATGTTCATACCTAAGCTCGCTCGATCTCAATCCACAAAATTTAGGGTTGGATATACTTTGATATTTGTATCCAATGCTCCCCCTAAGGCCATGATCAACCAATTAGGTCGATTCTACTTTGCTTCCATCAGGCGAAGATCCAGTAGCATCTACTGTCTCTCCCTGAACTAGTGTCTCACTGGTTTCTTTGATCTTCCAAATTTTACCATTGTTGTTATCTTCTGCTTTTTTAAAACAACTATCAAAATCATTCTTCAAATCTGTAACACTCTTGCCAATATCATTTCCACTCTTTTGTGAATTCATAAGAGGTGGTACTCTTCTATGGTTTACTCCATTGTACCTACAAAACTTCACTATATGTCCTGGATTATTGCATTTGTAACATATAGAGGTCTTCTTTCCCAATTTACTTGCAGCTTACAATACTTCGCAATGTGTCCAAGATTATGGTATTTTAGCATGTAGGTTATCTTCCATTGTCTTGTTTATATCCATGTTGATTAAGTTTCCCGCATTCTTCTTTCTTGTGCCCATATCCATTACAATTAAAACAATAACCAGAAAAAGTTTTAAAAGGGGCATTACCTCTACAATATCTCTTCATGTGTCCAAATTTGTTACAACCAAAGAATATACCTTTTAAGGGTCTGCTCTTCTCTCTAGGTTCTTCAATAGGAGGTTTTTCAGCATCAATCTTCTCATCAGATTTCTCTTCTTGATTATTTGAGCATTCAGCTTCATTGAAGCCAATACCAGTCATATCACCTTTAGGTTTATGTTTGTCTCTTTGTTCATCGATCAAATCACTGCTGGTGTGAAGTTTCTCAATGTGTTTCTTTGCCTCAACAAGTTCACCTTTTATGATATGATTGTATTTCTCCAGTTCTAGATACTTGTTCTTGTAGTTGTCAGCCTCATTTTCCATTTGATCTAATGCACTATTTAGAGATTCTTCAACTTTCTTCTTAGCATTCTTTTGTATCTGAATTTCTTTAGTCATAGCCTCATTCTCAAGTTTTAGGGTTCCATTTTCTTCTTTAAGTTGCTTTATCTGATCTGACTTATCTTTGTCTAAATCCTCTTTTATCTGAACCATAAGATCTTGTCTTTGACTTTTGGAAAGTTCAAGTTGTTCCTTGAATTTATTTATAAATTTCTCAGCTCTTCAAATGTTGAATCTCAATTCTCCATTCTCTACTTTTTCTTTTTCAAGGTCTTCGAGTGCAGCATCAAAATTTTCTTGCAAACTATCCAAATCCATTCTGATCTCCCTTAAGTTGTTAGACTTTCTCTCCAAGGGCCAAAAGCTCTTATACCAATTTTTAGGATTGGATAATACTGAGAGGGGGGTGAATGAGTATTACTGAACTTAATTAAATTATTCAACCAATTAAACATTAACCATAACCTTGGAGAAATGTAAATAATATAAGAAAATAAAATAGTACTCATAACACCATTATTTGTTGTCAAGGAAACCCTGGCCAAGGGAAAACCCTGGTGGGGATGATACCCACAAGCATGCACTAAAGTATAGTGTCCCTGTTAGGAGACCTAGCCCTGTTAGGAGCTGAATATTACATAGTACATTTCCTTTTTAAAGGAATTACAACCCTGTTAAAGGCATACAACACCATGTTAGGGGCCAACTAAGCATACAACTCTATAATAAAATTCTACTACAAAATGTTCTTAGTAATGAAAAATAACAAGCATCTCTAATGCTTAGATAGTTCTTGTTTATAGCTCATCAATGATCTATTTCATCCTCTTCTCTGTCATTTGCATCTATCTCATAACATATCATCAATCCACATGTATTCTACTTCCACAAAAAGATCTTACATATATATCTTTCTCTTTCACCAAGTTGGCTCTCAATGCAAATATTACATAGTTGGATTTCAATAAAAAATACATTTAATAAAGTAAATATCAAATGCATAGTCGATGATCTTACATATTCAAAGTATAGGTTATTGTCAACCATAATCCAACTCCAATTTCTAGGAGTCCATGTCATACTCCCTTAATCATCGCTACTATCCAACTACTCTTTATCACTCCTCTACTGCAGTCTGTCTGCCTTCAATTCTCTCTAAATCGCTGTAGACATTACCAAAACAAAATTAATCTTAGGTGGAGGTCAAACATACCTCATACTGTCTTCCTCTAAGATTTCATGTCATAAATCATCAATCTTGATCTTTGATACCCAAAATACTTATGTATCTTTGCTTTTGTACTTAGTCAATTTTTGAGTTAGCAAAACTTAACTTTATGGGAATTGATCTGTAAACAAGATGTATTGCCATAAATTAAAACCAAAAATTGAATCACTTTACACAAAATTGATCACTTGAGAAAAGATAATTCTATGCTTATGGCTCCCTTCTCTCTACAAGAACCCAGAGATATAGTTTTCTCAATTTCCCCAAATAAAGCCACAGGTCCAAATGGGTTGACCATGCTTTTCTTCCAAAAATGTTGGGAATTTAAGGGTAATGATTTATTACTTGCATTAGAGGAGGCAAGAATCCATAAGACTATGTTAAAAGAGATCAATCATACTTGGACTTCTCTTATCCCTAAGAAAGATAATCCTGAGACTTTTGTCGACTTTCACCCTATTTTTCTATGTAATTCTTTATATAAAATCTTTACTAAATATATTACTGTATGGTTATCCAGAATTCTTCCTAAAATTATATCATATGAACAAGGGGGTTTTGTCCCTGGTAGGGAAACCTCAAAGGGTGTCATTTTGGCCCATGAAATCTTGCATTCCATCTGCCTTCAAAATCAGTCTTCTATGTTCCTTAAGCAAGATCCAATGAAAGCATACGACCAGGTTGACTAAGACTTTCTTCTGTTGGTTCTTACCAAATTGGGTTTCCATAGAAATTGGGTAAAATGGATCCAGGCTTGCATATCTTCTCCTTCATTCTCGGTCCTCATTAATGGATCCCCTAGGGGTTTTTCCTCATCCTCGAGAGGAATTAGATAGGGGGACCCACTTTCTCCCTTTCTATTTATGTTAATGGTTGAGGGCCTTAGTAGGTCAATATGTCATGCCCGACAGGTGGGTATCTAGAAAGGCATCTCTCTAAATAATGGGGAGGAATCCTACACACACAACCTTTTTGTAGATGATACCATTCTATTTGGTGAAGCTTCCGTTATGGAAGCTCAAGTTATTAAACAATTTATTGAAGAGTATTTTATGGGCTGGGCAGTTAATCAATCCAACTAAATCAAAAGTTTTCTTCTTAAATGTTACCTCATTAGTACATTGATGTCTTCTTAATTTCTGGGGCTTTTCTTTGGGGAAGTTTCCTTGCCAGTATCTTGGAGTCCCTTTCTTCTCTGGATCATAAAAACATCATTTCTAGGATAAGATAATTTTTGCAATTTCTCAACAAATTCTCTCCTGGAAGCATAAATGGTTGACCCTGTCTAGAAAGTTACTCATGAATAAATCAGTTTTTAACACCATTCGAATTTATCTAATGTCAGTGTTAAACATTCCAAAACACTCAGTAGAGGAACTTCAGTCCATCTTGAGAAATTTCATATGGGCAGATAATGTATCTGAGAAAAATAAGTTGCCCCTCCTTGCCTGGAGTAAAGTTTGTTCTCCTAAAGATTGTCAAGGTGTAGGTATAAGAGATTTGTCTTTACAAAATAAGGCACTAGGTGCTAAACTTCTTTGGAAGTTGTACCAAAATCTGAATTCCAAATGGACCAGACTCATGAGACTGAAATATCTTGACTCGAATGATAGGGAAAGGATCTTTACAATGTTAGTTTTACCTCGAGGCTCTGCCATGTGGAATTTTATGGTCTCTTTCCAGGATCTCATCTTGCCTTCCCTTTCTTGGCTAATCCACGATGGTTTAAAAGCACAGTTTTGGGAAGATTCATGGAATGGTCACACTCCCTTGGCCCACATACGAGATTGGCACCCTTTGTAGAATCACCTTAAAAAAATATGGGGCGACCGTGTTTCCCATTACTTTGTTATTCATGATGGCATTGCAGTTTGGAAATCTCTTTCTAGACTATGTGGTTTTTCTCATTTGACAGAAGAAATTCATACTCTACTCACCTCCATGTTAGAATAGTCCCAAAGGCTAATTGAGAGGGGGGGGGGGGGGGAATCAGTNGAGGGGGGGGGGGGGTGAATCAGTTATCAATAAATTTAATTCTTTTCTTCTTTAACTTTAGAATACAACAAAGTAAATGCTTATTCAGATAACACAGTACACAACACACAATTTGATTACGGGGAAACCAAATGGTAAAAAACCCCGGTGGGAATTAGCACCCACAATGAACTATACTTGTTTATAGTAATCCCTGTTAGAAGATATTTCAACCCTGTTAGGATTTGTACTTTACAATACAATAAGTATAGTGACCTGGTTAAGGGTTGGACCTTGTTAGGATTCTTTTACAAATAACCCTGTTATGGGTGGTGGACTCACAGTCCAAAAGCTCACTGCTTAATGGTGAAGGCTACAACCTTCTGTATAAAAGATATGCACTATATATGATGATGAACTATAGAGTAGACCTATTGTCTTGATCAGTTCCAGTGTATTACAATCTTTCACTTCTTCTTCACACAGACTCTTGATGAATGAACCACATTTGATATTCTGCTCTGTACATCTTCTGTCTCTTTTCGTATCATTCACACTTAGTGTATCATAATTGACTTGCTATAAGTATCTTTCTCAAAGTATGAGATCATGGGACCTATAAGAAAAGTCTTCATAACATCCTTATCGACTCTATTAAGCACGCAAGCATAATTACAATTGCACAAGTATAAATTGAATAGACGCGATGCTTCACTAAGTCAGCCTCACCAAATTAACTCTAGCTTTGCAATCTTCTTCAAACACGTTTGGCACCTTTAGATAAATATCAACTCATAACTAATCATGAATATACACACGCATATCCCAAAGATAGGTGCAACTCAAGAAACATGTTACATACGTCGGCTCTGAACAGATACTCTTCCAGAACTGTAACTGCCAATAACAAAATTACACAACTTGACTGAAACATCATATCTATATCTGTGTGTATAAACATAACATAAAAAACATGTCAACAACATGTATCTAACCATGCAAGTCTTCATGTCATCATTCTGATATGTACATATAGAATTACTACTGTGTATTATATGTTGTCATCAATGACAAACATACAATCAATCAACTGCTCATAATCAAATCTCCAACAATCTCCCCCTTTGACATTGATGGAAAAATATGATATCAAAAACATCCTCTATTCATGGTGTCCTCTTTCTTTTACAATCTTCTCAATATCCTCATCAAAGATTTCTCTAAACTACTGTAGTTCCTCTGATAGTGTTTTTTTTCCATGTATATACTCCCCCAGATTATATGCTCCCCCTTAGTACATACTCCCCCTTACTATATACTCCCCCTTTGACATCAATGGAAAAGGGCACTATAAACCATTAGGCATAGGTACTACTCCAGAAGTAGAGTAGTCAACCATTCATCAGTCACTTAATGACTGATGTTCTTGCTGCTTCTTCTAAACAAACTCAGGAGAGGGAATTACTCCCAACTTTTCCCTGAGATACTCAAAAGTATCCTTTGATAAGGGCTTTGTGAAAATATCTGCCAACTGTTCTTTGGTGCTCACATAGTCCAATTTTACTTCTTTGTCTGCAACTTTTTCTCTTAAAAAATGGTACTTGATCTCATTGTGTTTTGTCTTTGCATGCATCACAGGGTTCTTAGACATGTTGATAGTGCTATTGTTATCATAGAGAATAACAATAGGATAATCAACCTGAATGCCAAAGTGTTATCATAGTTGAACAATTTAGTGCTGTTGCAACATATTCAACTTCTGCTGTTGACTGAGAAATATAGTTCTGCTTCTTGCTTATCCAAGAAACCAACCTGTCTCCAAGAAATACTGCCCCTCCTGAAGTGCTCTTCCTATCATCAATACAACCTGCCCAATCTGCATCTGTATACACATGAAGTTTTACATTCTTTGATTTTGGATACCATAAACCATAGTCTATAGTTTCCTTTAGATATCTGAATATCCTCTTGATTTTCATTAAGTGATTCTGCTTGGGTTCAGCTGCAGATCTTCCAACAATGCCAACTACATTAGATATGTCAGGTCTAGATTGAGTTAGATAAATGAGTTTACCAATCATAGATTTGTACAATGTCTTATCAACTGCTGTGGAATCATCATCCTTTGAAAGCTT
>MU225818.1:2191301-2224443 GCA_018584345.1 Thuja plicata | reverse complement strand
TCTCTTGAAGTCTTGTGAGAATTGCATGGTTTCCTCTAGAATACTTATCTTGTTTTCATAGTCTGATGTTAAAGTAGTTAGCAACTTGTCCATTATGTCTTCTTCTGATATTTCTCCACCATTGTTTATGATTCCAGAGACTGCTTCATTTATCCTTTGATTGTAAGCTCTAATGTTCTCTTTAGGTAACATCTCAAGACAGTTGTATTTCTTTTTCCATGTCTTCCTACGTGCATTTTTTGCTTGAATATATCCTTCAAACATATCTTCTAAATACTTCCATATGGTATATGCTCTGTGAATTTTCTTGATCTCAAAAAATTCACTATCAAATAAGGCACTGATTAGGGCTTCTTTAGCAATTACATTATTGGTAAATGTTTCCTTTTGTCTATTAGTAGCATCATCCTTTGCAAGGTCTTTCAGAGATGGAATTACAACTTCTTGTGTAGCAATTTCAAATATCTGAAAGCCAACACATTGTAGATGTGTTATCATTTTGTTTTTCCAATCCAGATAATTTTCTCCATCAAACTTAGGGCTTTCTTTTCTGAAGTAAGACATCTAATCTACCTTAAGCTGTTAGGCTTCTTCTCCAAGACATTTGGCTCTGATACCAATTGTTAGAATAGTCCCAAAGGATAAATGAGAGGGGGGGTGAATTAGTTATCAATAACTTTAATTCTTTTCTTCTTTAACTTCATAATACAACAGAGTAAATGCTTAATTAGATAACACAATACACAACACACAATTTGATTACGGGGAAACCAAATGGTAAATAACCCTAGTGGAAAAAAGCACCCATAATGAACTATACATGTTTATAGTAATCCCTATTAGAAGATATTTCAACCCTATTAGGAGTTGTACTTTACAATGCAATAAGAATAGTGACTTGGTTAAGGGTCGGACCCTGTTAGGAGTCTTTTACAAATAACCCTGTTAGGGGTGGTGGACTCACTGTCCAAAAGCTCACTGTCTAATGGTGAAGGCTACAACCTTCTATATAACAGATATGCACTATATCTGATGATGAACTGTAGAGTAGACCTATTGTCTTGATCAGTTCCAGTGTATTACAATATTTCACTTCTTTTTCACATAGACTCTTGATGAATGAACCACATCTAATATTCTGCTTTGTACATCTTTTGTCTCTTTTCGTATCATTCACACTTAGCGTATCACAATTGACTTTCTATAAGTATCTTTCTCAAAGTATGAGATCATGGGACCTGTAAGACAACTCTTCAGAACATCCTTTTTGGCTCTATTAAGCACACAAGCATAATTAAAACCGCGCAAGTATAAACTGAATAGACGCGATGCTTCACTAAGTCGGCCTCACCAAATTAACTCTAACTTTGCAATCTTCTTGAAACATGTTTGGCGCATTTAGATGAATATCATCAACTCATAACTAATCATGAATATACACACACATATCCTGAAGATAGGCGCAACTCAAGAAACATGTTACATACATTGGCTCTGAATAGATACTCTTCCAGAACTATAACTATCAATAACAGAATTACACAACTTGACTGAAACATCATATTTGGATCTGTGTGTATGAACATAACATAATAAACATGTCAACAACATGTATCTAACCATGCAAGTCTTCGTGTCATCATTCTAATAAGTACATACAGAATTACTACTGTGTATTATATGTTGTCATCAATGACAAACATACAATCAATCAACTGCTTAGAATCAAATCTCCAACACTCCAGGGGTATCCTCTTTTCTCCCCTTGAAGATGAACTCATTTGTCTAGGTTCTCCCTCTGGGCAATATACGGTCAAGGATGGCTATAACTCACATTTCCCTCATCAATCATCAAATTCTTGGCCTATAAATCTGTTATGGGGCTCTGCTTGCCTTCCCAAGGTAGGTGCCTTTGCTTGGCTGGCCATTCAAGATAGGGTCCTCACTGGTGCCAGGCTTGATAGGTTAGGAATTAATGTTGTCTTTCCTTGTACTTTATGTGGATTTTTTATGGAAACCTCTGATCACTTATTCCTTCATTGTCCATTTGCTCTTGATTGTTGGTATTGGCTTATTCAATGTCTTGGATGGTCTATGGCCATTGGTCCTAATCTTTATGATCACTTCAAAACCTGACCTTCTTTTCATAAAGCTTCTACATTTGCGCCCCTTTGGGAGATCAACCCCTCTCTAGTCATTTGGAATATATGGCTTGAAAGGAATGAAAGAATTTTTAGAAATAAATCTAATTCTTGGGTAGATGTGATCGATAAAATGTAGAAGGATATATCAAAATTTATGCTTTCCTATCATTTCAAATTGATTAATTCCAAAATAAACTTTTTCTAAATGGGATTTCTTCATTCACGATAATTGGCCTTTGTTGCAGACTCTTCTGCCTCATGGTTGTTATTCTTCTAGCCATTCTCCTTCCTGCTTATATGTAACATGGTCAGCTCCCTCACCTGGATTTGTTAAACTTAACTACGATGGTGCCTCTAGGGGAAATCCGAGCATTTTTGATGCTAGGATTGTATTAAGAGACCTGAAAGGAAGCATAATTAGAGCAACTTGCAAGAAATTACCTTCAGATTCTAATAATGTTATAGAGTTTGAAGCCCTTCTTCTTGGTCTTTCCCTAGCAGTCTCCACGAGCCTTTCTAATCTCATCATCGAGGGTGACTCAATGGTGATTCATGACATCGTCTCCTCTAGAAAGACTTCCTCACGGAAATTAAGATATAGGCTAGATTTGGTTCAAAGAAAACTGGAAACCCTTCAAAATTTTGAACTGACTCATTGCTTTAGAGAAGCAAATATGGTTGCAGAGTTTTTGGAAAATAAGGCTATTGATGATCCCATTCTGTTTTAGGAGGTGGAGGAGTGTTTTCTTTCACATTTGACTTAACTGTCTCGATTACACATAATTACTATTGCTGCTATATTTTGCACTAGCTCTCATTTGCATGGTTCCACTTTCACTTTTCTCAGATTATGCGAGTTCATATATCCTGAGCTTGTATATTTTATATTTGAGTTTTACACTACTACTAATTGATCTTGCCAGTTGGCTGTGAAGGAGTATATGCAGATCTCTGGATTGGCTCGTACATGTTCTTCTTTTCTGGACTTCGAAGGAAGCTATTTACTTGTCTTCCTTCTAGAGATAACATCTTTTCTAAGTTCCATCATGTTGGATTAGCTTCCTTCTCCTTCTCTTCTATCTCTCTTGGTGGCCCATACTGTGGGATTTGGGGGTGTGATAATTTTTATCTCCTGGATAACTGATGGTTAATCTTCAAGCATGGGTGGTGAATTTATGTGGTCATTATTGTAATTGGCATTATGTGCCATGACCACTTATGTATCTGGTAGTGTTTATGTTATCCAAGTTTGGCCTATTTTATAAGGTCTACCTCGCTACATTTTGTTTCTTTATAGGTGATGATGTGGAGGTTTTCTTTTCCAGGTTCTTTCCTCCACGAGTCCTTGTTGAATCTGTGTAAAAAACAATATATAAATAATAATAAAAATTTAGTGGCTATGACCACTTTTGCCAAAAAAAAACAAAAAACAAAAAGGAACAATGCAAAAAGGAAGCTATATATATATATATATATATTCCATCTTGTGAGATATATAGGAGAGATTGAACCAGGTTGAAAGTGGGTTTCTTGTGGTTGGATATACTTTTTATTTGCTATAATTTTTACAAGTCTGGAGCACCAAGGAGTTTGAACATGTTTCTTCAGGTTGTAACTTGTTTCAACAGGTTTTGCTTTCAATTTTGTAATGCCTGTGAGCACATTGGAATCCTAAATGTATGAATGCATATTGGATGTAAATTTCAGATTCTAAAAGAACTTTCCATGTTGTACACATTCCTTTGAGACTGATTTGTAAGTGTATTTCAGATTCACAAGTTAATGCAAGAAGTTGTGTGCAATTTCATTAAGAAATTTCTGAGTTTGTTTGTCTACAATTGCTAGCTTTATCAAGTTGTTTTGAATTTATTTGTGAAGTGTTGTGAGGGTTTTGAGAGGGATTTCAGATTGATCCAATCCTACTTCATCAAGATAATATAAACATTATGGACTGTATGTAAAGTCTTCATTAATCCATATGACAACTTAGAATCCACTAATCAAACCTTTTGTCCAAGTAGAGAGAGCATGGTATACAATCTGCTTGCTAATTGCTTATGAAATAATCCATAACAAAAATAGAGTCCCAGCAACAATCGGGAAAAGCTTAATTTGCAAAGCACGCCATCAATTGCATGTTTAGTTCTCTGTCATTTGATTATAGAGCATTCTGACCAATATTTTTCTATATTGCAATCAAACCAAATCTTCTGAGAAGACAAATGAAACAACCAGGTTCTATTAACTTCTATTTACTAGATTGTGGATAGACTACATTGTTTCCATATAAAGTTTCAAAAAGCCAAATATGAGTAGTAGGGTATTTAACTCTGCCTTTTTATCCACAACCTTCCAATTTCAGAAATAATGATTCATCTTATTTTGGGTGAATATATATAGAAACAATTGTGTTTTATTTTCTTTACCAGATTGCAAGTAGAAAAACAAATAATGTCCCATATTTGCAATCAATCTATACCCTCTTAGAGGGCAAATTAATTTATCCAAAAACAACTGTCTTGTTCACTTTTCATTATCAGATTATGGATAGAACAATTTTTTTCACATAAATGTTTAAAAAATGGAAAGTAGTGAATGTAACTCCATATTATCTGATCATACTCTTTCAATTTAATAAATAATTTCACAGTTGTACAATATGAAATATACGAGGAATGAAAAGCCTCAAGCATGAGGGTTGTAGTGTCCAACCAAGAAAGGGACTTATAGGAGCTCATTTGTTTGCATGCAGGAATTAGAATAGAACTTCTATGGATAAAAGAACGTAAATTATGAGTGAGTCAAATGCAGCAAGCCCCACATTGCAAATCACAACACCATTAACAAACCATTTCTAAATTATACATGTTGAAGCATGAAACTAACCTAAGCTTATTATTGAAAGCATATTCAAAAGTAGTTTTAGATAGCAATATTAATCATCTAGAAAGTAAGAGCTAGACCTAAGTCACAATAACTGAGGCATTTTTGCAATGGATTTGCAAAATTAGTAAAAAGTATTGCAGATGAAAAATTATACTATTAGCTGCAAGCAAGGATAGAGATTGAGAAAGAAACCCATGATAGGTTAATACCACAACTCAAGCATCATAATGAAAACACGTCTTAAGTGCAATTGGAATTTTGTGATAATAGATTGTTGTGAATATCATGTGAATTGTAAAAGTTCAAACAACGCAAAAGAAATGAATTGTCCACTTACTCTATAAATGGTTATCTTAATTGTGAATTAAGATCTGAAATGCACATAAAGCTAAACAAATTTGATGAATGTTCGCATTGATATAATCTGCTATAGAATGATTCAAACACAAACCAATTTGTAAGTAGAATTAAAAATGCCAGTAAAGATATATGACTTGTCATTCAACTGTGTTAAGTTTTAGGATATCTGCAAATGTAATAGCACTCTATGTTGTATGTGTTTTCCAAATGCAACAATCTCTCTTTCATTTATATTGGGAATGAGGATAGGAGAGACATGTCCCTTCATGAGACATGTCTATTCATTATTATTATAAGAAAGGACATGAAAAAGAACTAATGCAGACCGTGCGGGTTGACCCAACTCAATGGGAAACAAGTCCTGATAGTCTTGAACAAATATTCAATCCTCCATCTTTAAATAGTCAACAAAGGCAAGGGAAACCCAACCATGATACTATTATCCACACATGAAGAACATATTAGCTTAGTTTATGGTGCTTTAAAGTTTAAACATCATGCATATTCACAAACACTACTAATGAACCCTTATAGAAAGGGCAGATTGTTTCCATATACTTGAAGACAAAGATAAAATGGGGCAACTTTTAATAACATTGAATATCTGCTATAGAGATCCTTCGACTGAAAATATATGAAAATTAGAGAAATAGGACAACTTTGAATGAACCTGAATATCTGCCCCACAAATCCTTTGACTGAATATATATGAGATTCACAAACTTTAATTTATGATAAAACGGACATAGAAAAGAGAAGTTTGAGCTCCCCTTGCTTTCGAAACAAATTTTCATGCTCTCAAATCCTGTATTTTGACTTCATGTTGTTTATTCCTTTTCAACAAGGTCTCTTGTATTCTCTTCTTTGAATATGGTTGATATTTCTAAGTTTCTTTCATCCTATGCTAGACCAAAGCCAAAAAGCTTTGTTTTGTCCCTATCCCAGCTTCCTGTCCGGCGACCCTCTCCATGGTGCAGGTGCACCTAAGTGGGCTAAGACCTCAAGCAAGGTCTTTTTGAAGGTTTTGAGATCATTTGATGTAATAAGGCCATGACAAGGCCATTTATGATGTTTTTTAAGTCATTATAGTTTAATTAGGAAAATATTGTAAAAATTACAAAATTGACAAAAGTTGTCAAATTGTAAACATGCAAAATTGTAAAGTTTAGAAAGTTTAAAGGTCATCTTGATGTGGGAAGTTCAAAAAGCAGTTTGGCTGGTTGAAACCAATTTGTGAAGGCTATTTATGCCTCAATCCATCGTGTAGAAGATGTAGTTGGAGTTTGGGGAAGATTGAATGAAGAAAAGACAATGTAATATAATGTAGTTTTAGCATTTCCCTGTGTTTTTCTTCATTTCAATTATTTCTTTTTACAAATAAAGATTGAAATTGATTGGGAATGGATTGTATTTGATGACATTGTGTGTCTACTGTCATGAGAAGGTGGTTGGAAGTCATTCCTTTGAGTAGGGAAGGAATTCATCAATCAACAAGACTGATTTTTCTACATTTTCCTAAAAACTGTCACTGATTTTTGCTTGATAGGGATACACAATTTATGGTCTGATTAAACGGGTTGGTACAGATACACACTTTATGGTCTGATTATAAGGCTTATATATTCTAAAAATAGGGAGTCTTCTTTCAAATGAATCTGGTTTGAGCGTTGTTTTTTAAGAATTGAATTACACCCATTTTCGTGAAGCGCCAGTTCTGAAAGTGTTTTCCATAATTTGTAGTCTTTTTACCAACAATTTTTATATTATCTTTTAAAGGGTCAAATAAGCCCATTTCTAAAAATTGAAGATAGGGTTTTTGGGGTTTAAACTTTATATACAAAAATTGTGACTTCTCCTCTTTTCACCATGGGAAAATTACAAAAACGAGTAGGATGACAGGTCTAAGAGTCCTCTAAAAGACTAAGGAGTTTTTGGAGTGAGTCGTGAAGTTTGGAGGAAAAGGCGTGATGCCCTAGGTCTGTAAATATAGTGAAATTGTCTCATTTCCTATGACTGTGACTGTTGTTTTAAATTCCTTGGCAATTTTGAGAGGCTTTGGCTTTGATAACCTGTGGATTCTTTGGATTATAGGTGAACTTGATGTGTTTGTGTGATTGGCAGATTGAGGGGATGAAGTTGTAAGGCGGTTGCTTTGTAATAGTGCCCTTATTAGCCCTCAAATCAGGTTACCAGTCAATTATAGACATATACCTTCCAAAACAACCTAAGGAGATCTTTGGATATGTTGAGTAAACCCTTAAAGAGTATCTAGAAATGTTCTCTATTTGTTCCAATTCCCTCTGGGAAAAGATTTATGAGTCAAAAAGAAGCAAATAAGGGCTAGTAGGCCTAGGGTGTCTAATGAAGGGATGGTTATTGAGGGTTGGTCAATGTCACTACCAAGTTTTGTAAAGAGTCATTTGGAGTCCTAATGTACAAAATGCTCTTAAAATAGTTAGCCTATTCACATTCTCACCTAGACCCACTCTGATACAATGTTAATGTTATGAACCAAAACAGCAAAGAAAATAAATATTCTTAACACAAAACATGCAAGAATAGATGACACAAAAAAATACTAATATTTATCCTGGGAAAACCCTCCAAATTGAGGGGGAAAACCCAAACACACAAGAAATGATACTTTATTGATAAAATAATAGAGATCTGTGTACAATGTTTCAAACTGAACAAACAATCCATCTACTACACACAGAACCAGCAATATAATGTGTGTCTAACACCCAACCAAGGCACAAGACAAAGAAATATATAGAAGAATTGACTCTTCATCTTTGAAACTGAAGACTTTCTACATACCAAGCACAAGTTTCTTCATTTCAAGCACAAGTCTCTTCATTTCAAATGGATGTCTCTTCACATCTCCATGCAATTCTTTTCAATTTCTAAATGGAAGACCCTTCACATTTCTCGGACAAGTGTTTTGCCTTTAGGAGAAAGATAACTCCCGACACTATACAACATCAACAAGCTTGAAAATGATACAAATAGATTAATTTTTAAGAACATACTTGGAGAGGGAGGTTTTGAAAGAGTTTATGGTGGAGTATTGGGAGATGGAACTGAAGTGGCTGTGAAAGTTCTCACAAGAGATGACTATCAAGGAGGGCAAGAATTCATGGCAGGTGGAGATTCTCAGTCAATTGCGTCATCAGAACTTGGTTAAGTTTTTGCATCGAAGAATGCAATTGATGTTTAGTCTATGCACTTATCCCAAATGGATTATCACCAATTAAAATATAAATACTCTCCTTTTAGAATCAGGATATCACTTTTTGTAACCTTTTCAATTATAAATAAGCTGGAATAATAAACATTATTTCCATGCACAAATTCTTAAACAAATAATAATCTGAAATTTTCTTGATTTATATCATCCACTCCAAACGTAACAATACCCAATAGTGTAAAGGTGAAAGTTGTGTCTACCTTGGAAGATAACTTCCTTTCTTGCTGGTAGCATAACTATGGAATATGATTCGCAACTACACTCTACCTTGTTGGCCATGAGTTTATACATCAGCCGTGACATTCATACCACCTCACGATATTCATTGCCATGCTCACATGTTTGAATGTAGAGAATGCAGATATGACCAAGGTGGTTGGAGCTGTAGGAAGAATGATGCTAAGACCAATTTCCAACCCTTTCCTTCCACCCGCAATACAAACTCACAGATTTCAACCGCAACCTTTTGATTAACGTCACCAACAGAAACAATGCAACTTCTCCTTAGCCATGTTGATTGTTTACACAATTCATTGGATTAAAAACATCCAATTCAAAGTGCTAAAACAACTTGATCAAATTCATAATTCGATAAGCACAAAACTCTGCAAGCCCTTAACCAGTTTCATTCACCAATTTTATAAAATATGCATAAGATAATCACATCAACTCTAGAATTAATTGCATTCTCAGTGTGCACAAACCAATGCTTCAGAAATCCTCTCTTAGATATAGATGAAACATAGTAGAGAGAACCTTCAATTTTCTTTACATCAGCAAAAAATTGTAATACAAAATTTAGTATCAGACCCTTATACCTCAGCAAGGGATTTGATTCTACGAATCAGAACTTCTCCTTAGAGAAACAAACCAAAATAAATAATAATTCATTCGATGCCCAAGTCCAAGAATGAGCCCATATTTATAATTCTTTTGTAGCCACAGTTTCCCAAAAGATGCATCAGTTAACCACTCTCTTAAATAACAACTTCTAACTTATTGTAATAATAAAGTATTGTACACACCCGAAAATGGATAGGCTTGCGACTTTACATTAAAAACACTAATTTGCATCTATTAATTAATGGTTTTTTAAATTATTAATTAATCATCTATTTTCCTCTAAATTCATTCCCCAAATTATCTAATCAAATTCTTAAAATTAATTAAATAATTAATTTTATTTAATTAATTAACCTTAATTGATTAATTACCATTATTTAATTATTTAAACTCAATTTTCTATAGTTTAAATTCAAATATTTAAACTTACTAATTAAATTCTTCCAATTAAATTAATTTCATTTCATTCAATAAAGCAATTCTAAATAAAAAAGAATTCAATTATCTCAAATGTTGAAACTTTAATTAAATAAATGAATTAAATATTTATTTATCTTCAAAAAGATAACTCCAATCAGATCACATGGGTTACTCCACCTGTTGGTTGTATTTCTTGTTTTGACAGTTCTCCTGGTTCCTAGTCCTTTTCTCTATGATCTCGTGGTTTCAAATCAGTTATCTCTTGTTCAGTATGGCTTTACTTCTACCATGTTTTCAGGTTTTCAAGCCTAAACCTATCCAAATTTGCAAAACTCTAAAAACCTTAAGTCTTTCCAAGTGTTAAACGATAAAAATTAAAACCCTAGGTCATGGTATTCTGTTTTGAAGTTACTTTTTTCATTTACTTAAGGCATGTGTTTCAATTAAATCGCCTTGTTGCAATACCCCGAGCGAATATTCCATTTGTCTTCCCGACTTTGCTTTTTCCTTTTGTCGCGTGGTCTCATTCAACTTTAGAATATTCCTTTGGCCTTCTGAGACTCAGTGATTTCTTTCATGTCGGGTAGTCGCAAGATAATTATGTCATAAAGCTTTATAAAGGAGGGACCCACTGCTTAGTCGGGTGATCGCAAGAGATTTTTAACAGTTATGAAAATGTCTTCAGACTTTGCGATTACCTTTTGTCGCGTTATCGCCAAATGAGTCAAAGTTAACAATCAAGTCAAGCCTTCAGTCGCATGGTCTCGAAATGAAGCAACGGTTAAGGGATTTTGACTCAGACTTCGCGATTGACCGTCTATGGTTTGCAGTAATGTGTAGTCGGGATGTCGCCAAAAAAAGATGATGACTCAGTTCTCCAGTATGTAGGAAGTGAACAAATGATCAAGTGACATGTGTCGTAAGGCAGGTGGACATTTAAAGGATTATTGCATGGTCGTGAGAAGGAGAAATTGGATTCAGCGACTTTGAGACTAAGGTGCTTTGCCTTCTCTCGCGATGTTTGGAAATGATTTAAGGGCATGTAAGAAATATTGGCGATTAAGCGACAGCCGTCAGATGAAAGAATTAGAAGATCCAACGATGGTCGCAGAGTCTGAGAAGAAAAGTTCCCTAAGGAAGAATTCCTCCCGACTTGGCGATTAAGGTCTGTCGCGCAGTCATCAGAAGTTAGAAAGGGGCGCTTATAACATGTTATGGTAAATTTGAATGCTCAGGACTTGAATCTCCCGACTGGGCTACTAGGCATTGTCGCGTAGTCTTGAAACAAAAATTAAACACTCAGCGACAAGGAGATAACCGTAAAGGTTAAGGGCAATGGGTAGTTGTGAAGTCTCAGAAAGAATGATGAGTTATTGCTAACTGTGCGTGACTATGATTTCAGTTGAGTCGCATGATCGCCAGATTGTAACTTGGGTCAGCCAAGGTTAAGAAAACACATTGTCGCCAAGTCTTGAGATGGAACCATGGTTAGTAACAGAAGCCCACGACAAAGAGACTTAATGTAGTCGTGAAGTCGCCTGATCACAAAATCTGAAAAGCGGTGGCAGTTTTTTGATGTGACAATGTGAATCACTCGGCAACCAATCACAGGTTCGTATTTTGATCACTGTGTAAAAAGAGTAGCTGAGATGTAAGATAGATAACAAATCAGAATGTGACATGTTAGCTCTTTTAAATGCTTTATGATTGTTCTGAGGATTCATATTTGAAAATTTGATTTCCTGTCAACCTCAGAAACTACGGCTAGGTTTTTGTTCAAGTTCACAGCATGTCAAATTTATGATAGAACTGATGTTTCCAAATTATGAGCTGTGTACTCTGAATGATGGATATAAGGAGTTGATGGTGCATTCATTTGCATTCACCGTGCTTTCATATTTCAGAGCCCAAGTTGCTAAGTTTTCAGAAAAAGAAATATTCTGCTCAGCTTGCTGTGTTTCTAAATTGCAGAAAATTATGCACAGAACAGTCAGTTGATTTCAGAAATAGATTTGTTTCAATATCGGTTAGAAAAAAGAGATTCAGGGTGTTGCAAGGATGAGCAGAGCTATGAGTGTTGCTTCAACAAGTGGAGGGAGTGGAGAGGAATAGAAAGGAAAATCAAGTTTCTCTGATGAGTTTCTACGTCTCCTACCTAGTTCAACGCAAAATAAGAAGGCCGATGCAAGTGTCCTCCTGGATGAGTACAAGAACATTTGAGATGCTGTGACCTCGGGCACAATAGGTTACTCCCTTTTCAGCTACTTCTATAAAAAATTTGAGAAGCCCATCCCAGTATCAAACCCTTGGACATGTGGTTTAGCTAGGTTACTTGTTCCTGATGTTTTGTTAGATGTAGACCTATTTCTAGACCTAGCCAATCACTATGATGTATTGACAAAGACCATTAAAAGGGATGATGGCACTGCCCTGCTAATATTAAACAGGAACTCATTCATGCAAGCCTTTGGCTTATTCAACACCATGTCTACTAAAATTGACATGACAAAGCAGGAGAAGAGGTACAGTTCAAAGCCTGGTATTGCTAAAGGCTTATTGCAGAAGCATATGTTAAAAGAATTGGATAATTACTTAGGTCCTATGGTTGAGCCGTATCCATATTATTATAAGGATCTACACTTCTACATTAAGTATAACACTTATGCCCTGTGTAGAGTGCTAGGGATAGATGGAGATGCAGAGAGAATCAATGCTGGCATCTTAATGATAGTACTAGACTTGCAAGAGGTGCATTCAAGCACCAGCTATGATTACATATAGCACATAATTGATGAGATGCATGAGGGTTTCATTGCAACCCAGAAAAGATTAAAGAGTCCAAAGGAGAAGGAACCTAAATTCTTTCATTATTCAGTCCTAATGCACCTTCTCTTATACTTCAATTTTACAATGATGGATGTTCATAATCTGAATCCTCAGAGATTCTATCAGACAACACCAAATCCTATCCAGTTTTGGGTTAGGGTTTGGAATTACACTTCTAGGGAGTGTGACTACTACGCTTTCTAGAATTGGATTGTGTATCCAATTTTGCAGAGTTTGGGGACAAATAGGACTAGGGTCCCATTAAAGGTCATACAATTGCTCAGGCCCTGTGAGTATACAGATAATTGGCCTGGAAAACATAATTGGGGTGATTTCTTCTTGGAGGAGAATTATGCTATTATCAGGGTATACGGGTGTATTCACCCACCTCATTTATTACCATATCATGTGCCCGCAAGAGTAGCTGCAATGGAATTCGTATGGCAGTTGATGTTAACAGATAATTAGCACTTTGCACCGCACAAAAAGGGGACTATAACCTCTAGGCAATTCAAAATTTCCAACTTTACAATTGGCAAGAATGCCATTGATGAAGTGGGTCAATGGTTGGAGAAGTATAGAATGGGGGCAGCCCCTTATAGGTACATTGACCCAGAGGGCTTCATGGCAGGGGTTAGGAAATTATATACTCCTACCATCCCTAATACCAATGTTCACTGTGAGTGCATAGAAGAAGATGAAACTAGGAATATCTTGGACGAAGATGACATCCATATAAGAAGACTGAGAATCCAAGAGTTGTTAAAGCTGCAAACACAAATAAAAATAAATGGGTTATCTTTTGGGGGTTTTTACCCTGATCTCCCATATTTTGATAGAATTAAGGCCATGATAGACAACTATTATGTGCTTGTAGAACAACTGGATATAGTCTTGGACAAGAAAGGTGCTCAAACACCTGAACACTCAGAGTTAGAGTATGAGAGTGGTAGTGACAGTGATTATGCATGTCCTCCCCTACATCCTTCACCACAACAAGCCTTAGAGCAAGAAATGGCTGAGATTCCACAGTTGCAGGGAGCAGAAGAACACATTATAGATCTGACAGTTGCTACTCAGCCTGATGATCTGGAGGAACCTGCTGCAAAGAGGCAGAAATTGGAAGTAGGACAGCCTTCAATGGAGGGCCAAAGCAAGAAAAAGGATAAGGCTAAGGCCTTAGTACCTGGCACCAGGTTATATGATCATAACCTAAGAAAAGCAATCAGGGAAGGCAAGAAGTAGCAGCCTAACCTAGAGGATGAAGTTGAGATTCCACTCAAAGCCTGTGTTGATGAAAGATTGCTTCATCAGCAAAAGTTTCTAGATGATGATAGCTTTATAAAAATAGAGGAGTTTAAAGACTTCCTAAGATGACACAAAACAGAGCAAATAAGATCCCAATTAATTGTGGATGGGAAAGAAGCAATAACCAATGAAGCCCTAGTGGCCTTGCAGAATTATGATCCTAAGAATGAGGATATTTCTCTCGAGGATGCCAGGAAGATGGTGTTGGGAAGTGGGATATTGTTGGCTGAGGGATGGGATTTGGCATCTACCTTCATTATAGACCAAATCAGAAGATAACCAGATCTTAAGATGGCTAGTGAGGTCCAATTAGGGGATGTGATAAAAGGATTTGGGTATAGCCCAAAATCTCAGGATTTTGCAATGTGGAGCCTAAGCCCAAAAGATCAGAAGCCCCAGTTAGTAAATATTCAATAAAATATGGTGGGGAATCAAATGGTGTGGTCTGTACAAAATACAGGGACTTAGAAATCTCTCAAATTATGACACACTGGGCTCAACTCAATGAAGGCAAGACCAAACAATTGTCTGAGAGGTATACTACTCTGTTGGAAGAAACAAGTGCGTTGTCTAAAGATAGGGATATGTGCCACATACAACTGTATCAGAGGGATCAGATGATCAAGACTTTAACAGAAGAATTGGAGGCAAAGCCTAAGGTAGTATATGTACCAGCACAACCACCACCAATGCAAATTGAAGACAATCCTAAGTCAAAAGAGGTTGTGGAACAAAAGGTGGATGAAAAAAAAGGAAATGCAACTACTCTGAAGGCCTTAAAATGCATACTACAGCATAGAATTGAGATTCTAAAAGACAAAATTGATGTTGTAGTCAATGCATATAATAAGTTGCTAGCATTGCATAATGAGGTAATGGGGTACCTTGCCATTCTAAACCCTTACTTCACTAAGTGGTCTGCTAGGGAAAATTTATTAGAGAAGTTGTCATCTTTACAGGCCATAAGAGTAGATTTTCTTGAGATAGTAAATCAAGTCAGAGATGAGATCAAAAGGGTCAATATTGGTCTCTCATTCTTCAAAAGAAAATTGAATCAGATAGAGGTTAAATTGAGCCTCTTTTCAAGTGATTTCAATAGGTTTATTTCTTAAGGGGAGAGGATGACCAAGTAAAGGCTATAGATGCCTGGAAGAGTGAGTTTGATAGCAAGATGCCTAGTGAAGAGGCTTTTCTTTTGGGAACAGATGTTGATGTAGAGGGATTCAATAAAATATTGGACGAAGCCTTTAAAGCAGAGACTGATATCAACAAGTTCCTACTTGATGTCAAAAATATCACCGATGGTAGATGGGATAGGCAAAAGGTGCAAGTACAGAGTACTCAGGACTTCAAGTGGCCATCAGATGACAAAGTAAAGGCCCGGGAAGTTATGACTACACCTAAGAAAAAGAAGCCTGTGGTAGAGGAAGAAATTTTGAACGATGAGTAGAGAGAACACTTGGCACTACACTATTCAAGACAAGAGGGACAGTTATTACAAAAGGAGAGTGTAGGTGAATAGGCGAGCACAACTATCCAAACTCAACATGAATACTACCAAATACCATCTACAAATCTGATTGCAGTCGCCAGATCGGGAGAAGAACAAGAAATATCTGTTTGACTTGGTCCTTGCACCGCTTCTTCTCTCTCTTTCTTTTCTCTCTTGTAACTTTAGGGTTAGGTTTTTCTATGACCATCCAAAGCTTGTTGCATCCTTAAGGGATTCCAAGATGGTCAGAAACCTATATATAGCATAAGAGTTGTATTTGTAAAGGGTCTTTAATGTTGGAACATTTTGGAAAAGAGATAATATATTACAGAATTTAGATGTTCTGAACTTCTGTCTATCTTCTGAGGTTGTATAATCTTTCATGTATGACAGGCTGGATCTTATAAATAATATACGATGAAATTTTACTCTCTTCCATTGCAGTCTCTTTATTCTCTGTGTATGCTCTTCTATGTCAAGTTTACAAGATATTCTAAAGCATTTTGGTTATTAGGTAACTATCTGATTACTTGCAAGTTTATTTTAAGGAAAGAACTAAGTTTTGTAAGTAGTTTTAGGGAGCATACTGCTTTGTTTAAGGATTTGATACAATAGTTTTGAGGTGACAGGGTAACTTGTAAGGAAACTTACCTGAATTGCATGTGAGCTGTAAGGCAGTTTACTGTATTTTGTTTCTATGACATCTTCGTTTATTTGACTCTATAGCCCAAAGTATAGGCACTAGTCTAGGAAATAGTCTGATATTCTATCTTTGTCTAAATTATTCCAAGATATCAAAACCAATTCAATCAAAATACTCTTGTTACTAAGAACATATAAGCTAAACTCAGTAAGGACCTATGTCAGCATGACAGTGTCCATTTTAGTGATTCCTTGGAGAGTGAATCATTAGGTTATCCCTCCTATAAGAAAATGAAGAAGGATAAAACTCCTTATATCACTGGTATTTGCTATATTTAATATTATGGTTTGTATGGTTAAATCTTGCATCTGATAATGCTTGGTCATTTGTAATATGATTTATAAGTTGGTTTCACAGAGATACATAGCAAAACAGTGTCCACACTATAACATACTGTGTAACTAGCAATCAGAAGAGGTAAAACCTGCCTGAGTATATGTGGAGCTCAAAAATGAAGAAGGACCTTATCCAGTCCTTAGCAATTAGGCTTTTCTTGTCTCTGAATCAGTATTAGAAGGCATAGTGTTCAAGTAGTCATTTCAAGCACTGTGGTTCATACAAGAAAAATCCCCAACACCACCCATCTCTCCAGTCCACATGGGTAACTTCACCCACCTCTTCAGTTCAAAAAGGTAACTCACAATTAGCTCTTCAATCAACCAAACTCTATCTCCTCTTTACCAATCAAAGAGGTGGAGTTTACTGATGGCTTCTACAATTCCTTTTAATCTCAACCATTCATCTCTCTATCTCTAGGATTGATCTCAACCATTTATTTCATCCCCAATTCCTATATAATAAACCCTTCATAACCATTTGAAGGATCTAGGATTTTGAGCTCTCATGCGCCATTACTATGTCAGTTTGGTTCTAGCATTCAAGCCATCTTGCGATCACACACTCATTTCAATTAGCAAATTCTTGACACTTCTCAAGTCATAGACGCTACCCACACCAATACTGAGCATAAAGAACATCATTTCAGAAGGAGTAGAGAGAAATAATAGAAGCTTCAAGCACTTTGGGGTTTGCATTCATTTGTTTCCTTTCATTGCTTGTATATTTTATTGGTTAAGTTTCAAGTTATTCATTTTAGTAGTTCTTGTGTGCTAGATTTATATTATTGTAAAAACTTTGCTACTAACCCTCGCCTTTGGAAAGCTTAGGAACCATAAATCACGAAAAGAGGTGTACATTTTTGTGAACCTGATGTGAACAAACAACCTGATTATCTCTGGCAGACTACAAACAAAATTGATCAACCACGGTCGTACGGTCGTAAATCTAAAAATTTGTATTTTTTTTGATATCTGTGTTATTTTGCAATCGTTGGTATTTTTCTATACTTGACAAAATTGTGCCACAATCGAATGGTTTAATACTGCAATTGATTATAGGTTTTCGCATTTCTTTTCTGTCATCTTACGGGTCTCTGTCTTTTCTACAGTTTGCCGCAATTGATCCACTAGTACCGCAATCACAAGAATTGTACCACAATCGACAGATCCAGACCACAATTGACTGATCCAGATCGTAATCGATTGCGCATTACCACAAGTGAAAGTGATTTGCCACAATTGATATTTCTAGGCCACAATCACATATTATTTACCATAATTGCCTATGCATTACCGCAATCGCTTGCAAAATTGCTCATCAAGGCCAATAATTTTTATCTTGCAATCTAAAAATCTGATACTTTCTTTATTTTTCTACAGGACGATGAGTTCCCATGAACAGGAAGGGTAAGTTGTTGGTGAGTATCATTCATTATTTCAAAGTTACATATACTCTCATTTTGCAAAAATCCTTTTAATACTAACTTGTTTAAACAAAAAAAACTAAAAGGAATTCACTTGTCAATTTGGGTTTAAAAATAACAATGTTTGTCAAACATCTCACATCTCACATTTCAGATTTGGGCTTAAAATTGACGTGGGGACTAAAATTGAACAAGGCAAAAAATCTCTCAAATTGGTGCATTAAAATTGAACAAGCAATCAACACCTACTTTTGGGCTTAAAATTGAACACTTGTGCTTGTATGGTGGTGTAGCTTAGTTCACACTTTGGAGCTTAATCAATTTACCTTATGTCTTGAGTTTTGGGTGCACTTGCACAAACTATTAGATTAGAAACCTTTATATTTTTTTAGAAAGGCATGTTCGGGGAATGCGCTTCTTCCTCGGAGAATAACCTTAAACCGATAATCCTTCCAATCGGTATATAAACAAGGCGTGAACCAAAGTTTTGTCTTATCTAGCCAAGCTTGGGCGAGGTGTGTTGGTGATAGTCTAGATCGGGTGAATATCCCTAAGGAGCTAGTGTGATCAACTAGGCTCTTAAGTGAGTCACACACATACAAACTGATTGGATAGATGTCACAGACCCTTACTACAACCTTTTTAATTAGATGCCAACCCGATTTACCTCCAAACAAGTACCTTATTATAGTGCAAGGAGTTGTAGAATTTCCCCCTAAGATTCCCAACATATGTGTCCCACGATATTTGTGTAGTGAAAGAGATCTTCACTCCACGACAACAATACCTGGAAATGGCAAAAACACGGGCACCTACGTCGTGGACCTTCATGTCCTAGTAGTGTGACAATTGTTGTGCGAGCTAATAGACATTTAAGCATTGGGCCTATAACATTATAATCTGAAGCCATTGACCTAGATTAATCTAACTGTTCATTGTTGAGACCTCGTGATAAACTTGCAACTTGAAAAAGTTGTAGAACATACACATTATAAGTCTTCATTCTTCAAAACAGTGTCTATCGTGCTTGTTTCTTTGATCAGTTTCTAAAAATGCAAAACAAAACATCCAAACTGTCAAAATGAGTCAAACGTGTTAAAGTCTAGGGTTGTCAATGTCAACTATCTTGCAAATCAGAAGCATTGTTCCAAAAAATATCAAAATTTCCAAGCAGTGATACCCACCTTTTATCCTTTTTTAAGACTATTTTCCATTTACCACAATTCCTTCATTGTGCCGCAATTGAAGGAATTCTGTCATAGTTAACTGATTTATTATCGCAATTATCTTGTTTATTGCCACAATCGGTGATAATGTACCGCAATTGACCATACACTTTACCGCAATCGGTGGAGTTTTGCCGCACTTGACTAGAGATATTTTACAACTATTTCAAACCTAAAAAACTTGAGAGAACTCTTCATTTGGTGTCCAAAACTAGTGTCTATCCCAGGAAAATGTGAAGAACATTGTATGAATCTCTAAACATCAAAGATCATCCCTTCTTTTTAAAGCACAATTATTGTCAAAAACATTCTTAGTTCAAAAGCTCAGACTCAAAATACCTTGATCTCATCATATCAAACATCACCATCTTTATCAAAGTGACTTTGTCCCAGGCAAAGGTCGGCAAATCTTATCTTTTGTATGTCATCACCACTTTGAGATCAAGCTATATTAAAATATGTCCTTAGAATTACCCTTGTCCAAAACATAACTCAGACTTCCTTAGAGAGGATTTTCTTCCTTTTTTGCTTTATATCACTTGCTTTAGTTACAAAACTTGGACCACACTATGTCTCAAAAACCTCATGGAGGGCCTTACACAAGGTCTAAGGCTAGAACACAACCTAATAAGTCATATATCAATAGATTCCCTACTTGGGAAATAGAGCAAGAGAAAAATCCTTTCATAAATACTAGTTCTACTCTGTTCCTTGAACAACCCCGTGGGGAAGCTCTTTTCCAAAATGTCACAGAAGAGGAACTAGAGGATATAGATCAAGATGCTTATTCCACACAAGTAGTTGACATTGTTGTAGAGAGGAATCCTGAACGCTTATTAGCCATGTTGATAAAGAAGGGACTCAAAATCCCCGCTGAATTCAGTGTATCAACCATATGGTTTGAAAACCCTCTTGCAGGTCAAAACACTACTCAACCTCCTCAAATACTGCTTGTGGTCTCTCAAATCTTCCCACCTTTTTTATTACCCACATTTACACAGATGATACCCAATCAAACCAATGGCACAAACTAGGCTAGCACATATTCCACTTAGAACATGACAAGCTCGCAACTGAGTGCACCTGTGGTTACTAGTATGCTCTCACCTTCAATCACATGGCCGAGGCAATCAATCTCTCAAGATACACCAAACACCAACTATCCTAAAACTATGCCGCTACTGCAGTCAACTCATACTAGTCTTGGGATCAATACCTCATGCCCACAGGGATCTATCTCTGTAGGTATGACTTACAGTCAATGCCCACCCAAAGCTACACCTTTTCCCATTTTGACATCCACCCATCATCCACAACAGCAACCCCAGCTTCATTTGCCTCAAATATAACCCCTGCAACAGTAACCCCAGCTTTAGTTTCCTCAAATCCAACCCCCGTAACAAAAACCCTAGCTTTCGTTGCCTCAAACCCACCTCCGCAACAACAACCCCAGCTTAAGTTGCCTCAAAACCAACCCCCACAATAGCAACCCCAGCTTCAGTTGCCTCAATTCCAACCTTAGCAACATCAACCCCAGCTTCAACCCCAACCTCAACAGTAGAAATATTAACCTTAGCAGTATCAACCCCAGTTCCAATCACAACAAAAAACACATCAAAACCCACTATGTGCTACTCATGTGCCCCATTTCCAAAGCACTCGGTGGGAAATCAATATTAAGTCCCCAGGATGAAATCCTATGTTCCTACTCAAGGGGCATAGAGGCGTAGCCTCATACCCACTATAGCACAGAGAAACATCCTCACACACCAACCTCAATATCAAATGGACATGTTAATGCAACAAATTCAAACCCTGCAAACTGAAATGATGGATATGCAAAATTAGGGGCAAACTAAATCCTACACTATAGAGGATTTATACCCATACCCCTTTGATCATTCTCTCCACATGTCTCTATTCACAAATCACTTCTCGGTACCAAAATTTGACAAATATAGGGGCAATACCAACCCTATTGAACATATCCAAGAATTTTTTGCTAGTTGCATCAAAGTCGCCCATGATGAGACATATTTTATGCGACTGTTCCCACAAAGCTTGGTCGGACTAGCAATGGAATGGTTCTCACATTTACCTCATGACATTTAGTCTTGGGGTGAACTGGCTGAAAAGTTCATAGCTCACTTCCATCATAACATCGAGTGCAAGGTCAGCTTCAAGGACCTTTGTGATATCAAATAGAAGGATGGAGAGTCTTTTGTGAAGTTCCTACAGAGATGGAGGAATACAAAAAATTGCATAACATATGATGTGCCCGAACAAGACTTAATAGTCATGTTCATTGACAATCTAATCCTAGATACGTCATTCACAATAGAATTACAGTTAGCTCCGAACTTCACACAACTCATCAAATGAGGAGTTCATTGTGAGTAGAACTTAGTTAAATGAGGAATCCTTGCAGATCCAACACAAAAATGCAACGGACAAAGATAAGTGGTGGAACAAAAACAAAAATTTTACTAGCGATGGTTTCATTGATGTGAAGATAGTCAATTATGCACAACCCAAGGTGTCACTGCAAGGCGCACCTATGGCCAACCAAAAACCCACTGGACCCACTCAACAAGCATACACCCAAAACCAACCTCCTCCTATACAAGCAGCCACTATGTCAAACAGTCAACAACAGAATCAACACAGACCACAATTTCAATTCTAGCAACGAGATTTCACACCATTAGAAGAGTTGATACAATCAGCTTTACACAAGTTGATACAATCAAACACTATCACTCTCCCAAAAATCAGGGACTTTAAACAAGATGCAAACAAACCAAGATGGTATAATTTTAAAGACTTATGTGAGTTTCATTGGGTGAAAGGGCACAAAAAATCTAACTATTTTCATTTGAAACATGCTATCCAAGATCTGATTGACACAGGGGCCATCGATGTGACAAACACCCAATCCAAAGGCACAACTAATCACACTATCTTCAATGATACCTTTCATGATCACAACAAGGGAAAAGCCTTTGGGTCTGGTGGATAGAGAAAACAAGTCAACTATACATATGCCAATAGTGATAATGTTATTAATTGCCTCAATCTTTCAGATAGCCATGTGGCTACTATCACTATCAAAGACCAAGGTAACAAATGTGCTATAACTACACGTTGTGCAAGAGTCATCTTTCAAGGAGTACCATCCTCATCTATTGTATCTGCCAATCCTAACAAAAACTTAGATCCACAGCCAAGCATAGTGGATTAACTAAAGTGCCCACCTACCCAGATCTCCATGTTTGACCTATTGCGCATATCTCCACAGCATAAACTGGCACTTGACCAAGCCCTTTAGAATGCAGTTGTCCCAAGGGACATAACACCTGAGAGCTTCCAAATGATGGTTAACCATATAGCTGCTAACAAACATGCCATATTCACAGATCATGACGTGCCTCCACATAAACCCCTGCATAATGATCCTTTGCACTTACTTGTCCAGGTCCATAAAAGTGCTATTCATAGGGTCCTTGTTGATGGTGGAGCCAGGTTAAACATATGCACTCTAAATTTAATCAAGAAACTGGGATATTCAGAATCAAGCATTGATGTCTCAAGGAGGATAAATATCAAAGCTTATGATGAAGAGGAAAGGTCCTCTAAAGGTATTATCATTCTACCTGTCTGTATCGGTCCAGTGGTCAGAAACACTCCCTTCCAGATCCTAGACCTTAAGTTGGGATACAACATGCTACTAGGGAGACCCTAGATCCATGAAATGCAATCCGTACCTTTGATGTACCATCAATGCATCAAGTTCCCACACTACGGAGAGGAAATCATCATAGAGGGAGATCCCAATACTATAATGCTGTCCAAATCAACACTGATAACCAGGTACCCTCAAACCAAGATGCGAGCATCCCATCCTCTTCAGATTCAAATCCCAATGATGTCACATGAACAATAGGAAAGATAGCCATTAACCAAGATGCATGTATCCCCTCCTCTTTAGATTCAAATCCTAAGGATGTCACACGGAAAGCAGGCAAAATATCCATCACTGACAAAGGTTGTGGTGAGTACAAATATGAAAAGGCTTTCACCATCACACACATGCCTCAAAGCCTGAGAACTTATGCCATACCACAACCTGTTATTACAACAGAAACTCCATAGCATGTTCTATTCATATGTTAGCCCACAAACTTTGTCAGATGGGGAGACATAGCAGAAGAAAAGCCATTTGAACAAGATACCAGTACATGGTTATACCAAGATGCACAAGAGATAATTTGACAAACCCTACCCTTGTCAAACTATGGTAATGGTTATACAATGTTTCAAAGATTTAGGTACAATGGTACAACCGGCCTAGGGGCAAGACAACAAGGCATAATGGAATTGTCTGTCCTGCCAACCCAAAGAAACAAAAGAGGGTTGGGCTATGGGAAACTAAGAACCGGTCCTATAATCCAAGACATCCAAGTTGATCAGGAACAAATAGCAGAGATGCACCAAGGGCACAACACAGAACATGTCTTCATAAGAAACATACTAGCACAGTTGTTGCCCACCGAAGAGGGAACCATAGAAACCCAAATAGACCTCCACATAGCAATCGATGATAACAAAGGAAGTGAGACATTTGACAAGCATTCTATTGAGATTGACTCCCATGAGTATGAGTGGAGATCCCTTCACGACTCTGAACTATCGATCCCAGATTATTCCCCTCATTTAGACACTATCATAAACCTAGAAGACTTATTTGACCAACTGTCCATTGCCAAACAACCCTGCATAGATAAGCATGTCATTTATCAAACCTCATGTGGTGCGTCCACATCACAGTCTAGTTTTGTAGGAACCATATCTGTAGTCCCTTTTAGTCAACTAGAGTTAGACAACCATGAAAGTATTTGTCTTGTACACCCAGAGCTAATAGAGTGGGATCAACAAGGACCCCCTGATTTAGATGTCTTCGAGAATGATGAGTCTATTGCTAATTTCATGGGACTTAGGGAAGGCATCCCATCAGGAGACCACAAGGAAGGCTTCTCCATTGACCTTGATAGAGTGGCATATTTTGGGGAGGCAGCTCCTCTTTCCAATCCACAAAAGAAAAAAGAACAAAAGAATGATAAAAAGCTAAAACAAGATGTATCTTCGAGAAAAAACCTCAATGAGGCACTAGAAGATGGAAAGAAGGAAATCCTCCCCTTGATAGAGGATAAATCAACATTACTAGTAGAAGAAATAGAGGAAATCAATTTTGGAGATGACAAGAACCCAAAGAACATATACTTGGAAAAATCACTCACCCCTGAGGAGAGAGAATATTTTATCAACTTCTTTAAAGCAAGGATGATCAATTTCACATGGTCCTACTCGGATATGCCAGGGTTAGATCCAGAGCTAGTACTACACCATCTCCCATTGCTACCCAATGCCAAACCCATCAAGCAGAAGCTGAGAAAGATGCATCCCCATGTTGCATTTCTAGTTAAGGAAGAATTAAAGAATCTCCTAGATACTAATTTCATAAGACCTATACCATACACAGACTAGATATCTAATTTGGTGCCAGTTACAAAACATAGTGGTCAGGTATGGATTTGCACAGACTTTAGAGATCTCAACATAGCTTGTCCCAAGGATGACTTTCCCTTACCCAACATTGATATGATAGTAGATATAACTACTGGACATCAAATGCTATCACTCATGGATGGATTTTCAGGGTATAATCAGATAAGGATCGCACCAGAGGATCAACATAAAACAACTTTCACGTGTCCTTGGGGCACTTACTATTGGAACATAATGTTGTTTGGTCTCAAAAATGCAGGCACAACATATCAAAGGGCTATGACAACTATATTTCATGATCTCATCCACAAAATAATGGAAGACTATGTGGACGACATACTAACCAAGTCAATTCTTCACAAGGATCATCTACAAGTATTGGGTCCAATCTTTGATAGAATGCAAGAATTCAAGGTCCATCTAAACCCAAAGAAATGTCTATTCGGTGTCACAATAGGAAAGCTACTAGGGTTCATAGTGTCACATAGAGGCATCGAAGTAGACCCAGCGAAAGTCAAAGCAATATTGGACATGCCTCCACCATCAAACCTGAGGCAACTAAGAGGGTTACAAGGAAGGCTCCAATCAATTAGGCACTTCATAGCTCAGCTAGCAGACAAGTGCCACCCATTCTAACATCTACTACACAAGGATGTCAACTTCATATGAACCGAGCAATATGAACAAGAATTCCAAATATTCAAGGACTACCTCCTCAAGTCTCCTATATTGGTGCCACTAGTCCAAGGTAGACCATTGATTCTATATATCTCAGCAATAGAGCCAACATTAGGTGTACTCTTGGCACAACATGATGATTCAGGTAAAGAAAGGGACATCTACTATCTAAGTAGAACATTGGTTGGATATGAGCTCAACTATACGCCAATTGAAAATTCATGCCTTGCAGTTGTCTTCGCTTCCCAGAAGATGAGACATTATATGTTGAGTCACTAAACAAAGTTGATCACACATATTGATCCTTTAAAGTACCTCCTAAGCAAAGCAGCACTCACCGGATGACTTGCAAAGTGGGTAATGATCTTAAGTGAGTTTGACATTGAGTACGTAGACATAAAGGCCATCAAAGGGAAAGTGATCACAGATCAACTAGCAGAGGCACCAATTCAGGACCATCAGCCTATTATTTCTGACTTTCCTGATGAATCTATTATGATACTACAACCAACGATTGAGGTATGGCAATTCTATTTTGATGGGTCATGCACGAACCATGGTGCAGGGGCAAGGATAGTGCTTATCACTCTAGCTCATGATACAATTCCAAAGTATTTCAGACTCAACTTCCCATGCACAAAATGTTGGAATTATTGGAATGATGTACTAAGAGGGGAGGGGTGAATTAGTACCTCTAAAACTTTTTATGTGACTGGCCCATTAATCTTTGTGTCATCAGATTTGTATATACCTATCCATCTATTCATCTTTTATTATGTATGTGTAATCATAATATAAGTTCTTTACATGTATAAACATTCAAGAAACATTCATAAAAACAAATAACACATAACACATGATATGATGTCATAGAAAACTCATGTTAGGAAGTAAAAACTGTGGTGGGGATGTCTATCCATAAAACTTTACTATCTGCAAATAAGAAGGGAGCCAGTAAAGGCTTACAATTGATCACTTCTAATCATCTACCCTGTTAAGAGTATTAGAGTGGAGACCTATTAGGATCTACTTCATTTGAATTTTTAGCAACACCATTAGGTTTGCACTCTATTAAGAGATTTATCAAAGAACTGTTAAGTCCACCTTCTACAAAAGGATTTCTGTTGTGATGCACTTGTTAGAATGCAAATACAATATAAATATTGATATGATAGTGAATGCAATCTCTAATTGCTGATAAAAGATATTGTATAGCTTACAATGTATGTATGTAATCACCTTGAGTGATTGAGTAATACCTTGTCTCTGCTCGTCGGTAGCCTTCCTGTGTTCTTGATAACTGCTATGATTTGTTTTTGAACGTTGCATGAATTCTTTCTTCTGCTTAGATGCTCTCCATAGCTACTATCATATTCAAATGATTACAAGTCTCTTTTATTACAAATGATGGAACATCTATTTATATTAGTTTCTAGCTCTATTCTTGATTCACGCTTTTCAAATTAACTCTAGATCCAAGGTTTACAACTTGACCTTGATCTTTAGTCAGGTATGTTTTAGATCTATTAGGATGCTTTAAAACATTTCAATATGCTTTCTTGACCCTCAAGTTAAGATTTAAAACAAATAAAAACTCTATAAATAGAATTACATTGCTTTATCTGACATGTAAAGTCAATCCACTTTTTGCAGGTTCGTTAACTGACTGTCAATTCTGATGGTTGGGCTGCTCTGTCAGTCTATCAGTTTTCTTCTGCGTCGGTGTTCCTTACTTGAACTGTTCGTCAGGTATGCCCTTTCTGCTCCATCAGTGATGTTCTCAAAATTGTATCATCGGTTATTCTTGTCGTTGGTAAATTCTACACTTAGCATTTTCACATTTAGACATTTTGTCCTGTTGGATATGCTTGCAGTCTGCCAGTTATACTTACTATCCACCGGTTATGCTTATACCGATGACCTTTATCATGTTTTTTCCTTTAAGTATACTTGTAGACGTCTAAAATCATCCTTATATTAATTTAATTAATATTCCCATAACGTTATAATTGATTTTAATTAATTAATTATATTTGTTAGATTCTTCTATTTATTTGATTAAATATAATTCACTTTCTTTAGTATTTGAATTTAAGTTAAATACTATCCCCTTTGATGTATAAAATCTTATTTAATACATTATCCTTCATTAATCCCCTTTAAATAATTTTTTTAATTTATTTATTCCTCCACATGACTTAAATTCTACTAAACCAAATTAATCTAAATTTTAAATTTAGATTAAGCTAATTTGAACCTAGATCCTACCCTACCTCACATAACTCTCACCAAATAAACCTATTCACTCATTAACTAATGTTAATTATGCTAATTTCTTGATTCCTACACCAATTAATCCTAATTATTTGCTCACACATAATCCTTATTTGGTGCCAACAAGGTCTCTTACACCCATATGACACCTTCTTACACTTTCTAAAAGTGTTCTATTGGCCAAAAAATCTTACACCCTCTTACACCTCTTATAGGATCCTTCACATGTGTACTTTAAGTATACTTTGACCCATCACATCCAAAGTTGCTCACACATGTGTGAGCAAAGTGGGTCTCTTGTATGGCTTATGTGTCCCTTATGTGGCACCTATGTGGATGCCACATGAGCTCCACCTCATCCAAGCCCTCTCTCTCCTCCAAAAAATCTATAAATAGAGGTCACTATCAAGAGCAAATCATCTCTTTTTTATGCATTGTTATCATGTTAAAATAGCTCTAGAATTGCATTAGTTCATATTTTCAAATCTTAGCTCTTAGTTCATTTCATGCTTAATTCATAGATGAATCTAGAAATCATATGTTAGGATAATGGAAAATGAATCTAGTTTTATCATCTCATGCATATCATTCTAGCTTAGTTGTTTACTTTGCATTTCAATCATATGATGAATAGCTTGAGACAAGTTCTTCATACTTGTTCTTAAGTTCTTCATCCATCCATTAGTTTGCATTCTAGTTTCATCCACCAATAAATCAAGTGGGATTAATATATTGTGTTGGAAGAGCACACCCACAAACCTTCTCTAAGAGCAAATCAACAAGGCATTGGGTGCCCTTGTTTAGCTCATCGGAGGTTGAGATGGAATCCTTTGTTTTAGATTATGTTTAGATATGTTAACATAGTTCATTGATGTATTTCTCTAATGTTTGCATGTCTGAGCGTGCTCCCAACAGGTAGGTTTCCAGCATATACATTTTGGCATGCCCGGTGGGACACACGTCCCTTAATTTCTAATGTTTTTTTGCATATTTTCCACGGTTTTGGAAAATTTCACGTAGAACTGTCTCCACTCTGGAGTCACTATTTCCACAGGTTACCATCTACACTTCCCCATCATCTACAATACTCGGTCATCTGCGCTTATAACTCACCATCTCTGCCTATTCAGAAACACACTCATAAGACTGTGGTTTAAAATATTTTTTATCAAGTTTTTATCATTTTAACTCTCAGGTTTTTGACAGTAATGCAATTTTTAGGAGTTAAATGCTATCTGATTTGGTAAAAATCATATTTTTTTTTAATGTTTGATTAAGTCTATTTTTAGCAGAATTTGACTGTGTTTATTTTTCTGTCTGTACAGGTGATTCACCATTTTTGTAAATCGCTGTCTGCATAGATCACCGTCTGTGCAGATCACCATCTGCGCATATCACTGTCTGCGATACTTGGTCGTCTGTGCATTTTCTTGGGTTTAATGATTTTTTACAATATTTAATATTTGAAAATTCAAGACTACTAACAGATTTTATGCAGGTTCTCTAATGGTTCTTTAACAGATTCTTAAAATGAACTTGTATGGTTAAACACTTGTCTTTGAATGTATGTTGTTTAAAATTTACCTCACTCAATCTTGAATGTTAAGGGAATGAACTTCAATCAATCTTGAATGACATAAGGCTAATTAACACACCTTTTACAAGCTTTCTTTTTGTTGTGTGGGAAACAAATTAAACATGAATGATTAACCATACTATTATATCTTTTGCTTAGGTAGAAAATACTTAGTTGCTTCTAAATAAGTTCAATTTGGAATGAATACTTCTTGGTGTGTTTGAAGAAGTATTTTTTAACACTTCTTTCAAGCTATTTTGTTATTTAGATTAAAACCCTTAATATAAGTGACACTATGATTAAGTTATAGCCATATCCTCTCCCCTCGCCTTCACAGATCTTGGGTGAAGAGAAATCTTAGCTTAATCAAGCTTCTAGAGAGGCCTATCTAGAGGGTGCACTTCCCCTTTAGAGGATGACCTCAAACTGGTAATCCCTTCGGCTGGTATAGAAATAAAGTGTGACCCAAAGGTCATCTTTATCCCTTCAAGCTTGAGTAGGTCATGTTCAATGGTAGTCCATACTGAGTGAATATCCTTAGCATATTGGCATGGTTGAACTAGAGACTTAAGTGTCTCACACCATACAAATTGATTGCAGGGACATCATGAAACCTTGCTAGTGACTATAACTTAGTAGCTTACCCAATTCACCTCTGAACAATGACTTATTATAGTGCAAGGGGAGGGAAGAATCTCCCCCCAAGATTCCCATCATACGTGTCCCAGGTTATTGTGTTGTGAAAGAGATCTTCGTAGTACGACAACAATACCTGGCAAAAGGGAAAAACATGGGTGCCCTTCTAGGGGTGACACTGTTGTGTGAGCTGAAGGACTACAAAGCAATGGGCCTATAATATTTCATGTGAAGCCAATTTCCTAAGGTAGCTACTATTTGAACTATCTTCATTGTGCTAGACCAAGTAAAAATATAAGTGGCTTGAAAGAGTCACTTGAACATACACAAACAAGATCCTACAATTTGAAATCAAGGTTTCCTAATGTCACATTTGCTGGTATCCCTCAAGGTTGCTTTGTCCCTTGTTGGATTGTTTTGAGATGTGTGTCTGTTATTTTTCTGGTTTAAATGTGCTGAAATTAGTTCTTTCCATCGAACAAATTTGCCCAAAATTAGACTGAAGACCAAAAAGTTTCTCAAAATTTCAACACACTGTCTTAGCAACAGTCGGTCATCTCCACTCTGGATCCACCATCTGCGTAGATTACTATCTACGTAGATCGCTGGCTACGTCAGAGATTGCCATCTCCGTTTGAAAATAGTGAGCTTCTAAATTTGTTGAGACATTCAAAAGTTGGCCTTTTGTAGCACCCCAAAATCATTTGCCCTAAAGAAATCAATTATTCAGCCAAAATCAAATTTCTCATATGACATGACCAATTTAAAGAAACATAAGAAGGTTAAGCTTCCAATACCTCCATTCTATAGAGAGCATAAAGAAACAACTCACAAATCCAAAGAGTATCAACACATTACCAAATCAATTCATCAGGAAATTGATTATTGTGACGAAGCTAACAAAATCATTTACAACAAAAAAGTTTGCAATTTCATGGCTAAATTCTTGATCAATCATGCCTTTTTCACCCTTGAGCAATACGATTAAACAACCATCTTGCTTCTAGGATCAATTTCTCAATTCTTCTATCATCATCCAAACATCATTCCTCCTCTTAGAGCATTAGATCAATCAAATAAAACCAATCCTTTTAGGTTGAAAGACCTTAATCAAAGTGTTACAGACCTTCATCCTCAAACAAACACAAACATTTCTTGTACACCATCAGTCCATCTCAAGTAATTTAAATCCCTTAGTAATGTCCCATTCTGCTTGAGATCACAAGTCCATCTTTAAGTAGAACATGTGTTGCTTTAAATCCTTTTGTGTTTGTATCATCATAAGGTTTTGTCACGCTTAGGTTTTTTTCCAAAAACCTTTAAATCAATAAATCAATATTTAATCAAACATCAATCAAATCCAATCAAATCCAAGATCAAGATCTTTGCTCCATTTCATTTCTTACATCTCCTTGTCTTTTATTCTTCTAAAAGTTCACCATTGTATGGTTGTTACTCGATCACAAGCTAGAAACATTAGGCATGGAACACTCAACACCGCTACCTATGAAGTGAACCCTTTTGGCACTCAATACTTTCAAGGTCCTGAAGTAAAAGCTAAGGAAATTCATGAAGAAACTGAGTTAGTAGAACAAGAGGAATGATCTACCCAAGTGAATGACTTCCTTAGCGATCCTTACAACATGCAAATGGTTGAGAAAGCCATTATGCAAAACAATAGTGAAATATTATTGAATATTATTCAAAATGGTGTCACAGTACCCACTAATTTTGATGATACACTCCTTACCTGAAACATCACCAAAGCTGCCGCTGCCACTACTGCAACCATGGATTCTACTTCAAATGATACATCATCACGTGATACTAGTAAAGGGGTTGTTAGTGAACCTCCCACATCAATACCTATATCTGAACCTATATTAACAACTGCAGTAATACCTCAATTAACACTGGAACAAATTCAACAAATCCTCAGCGCTTTGTCAAACAATACTGCTCACAATAGCACTCAAACAATGATGACTCAAGGATCAATCGCTAATGTCAACAACATAGGGTAGGTTTCTATGCCCTTATATACGTCATCTCTATTTCAAACAATAGGGATTAAAACATCTGCAACTGACACATCTCAAGCCTATCAGTATATACCTCCTCCTACTATTGGTATGACCTCCATGAGGTTTTTAGTCACACAGTTTGGAGGAGGAGGTTATGTACCCCCATTTCTCAAACAGAATACTCCAGACTTCACCCAACAGTTCAATGAGCTCAAAATTATTGTACAAGGCTTAAAAAATGGGGGCAAGAAGGAGTTTTCTTTTGAATACATTTGTCCCTATCCATTTGACAAGTCTATCACAATGCAACCATTCCCACCAAACTTTGAGATGCCTAAATTTGAGAAATACAAAGGTGAAATATGTCCTCTACAACATCTCAAAGAGTTTTACATTGCATTTCAAGAGGTAGCCTATAATAAGAATTACCTAAAAAGACTCTTCACTGGAAGTCTTAGAGGTGCAACCTTAGAATGGTTCATGACCCTCCCTTATGGGTCAATCTCTACTTTCTTTGATCTTGCAGAGAAGTTTGTTAGACAATACTTGTCTAACATTGAGCACCAAGCAACACTCAGTGAATTGTACAATACTAAATAAAATAATGGAGAAACCTTTGCTAGTTTCTTCCAACGATGGAGACATATTGCAAATTGCATGCCATGGAAAATACCTGATAGTCACTTAATTGATATCTTCACAAAGTATTTAATCTTTGAGATGTCTTTCCAAATGAAAATGGCTTCACCTGACACCTTTGAATCCCTTGTCAAGAAGGGAAAAGACATTGAAGATGGCCTTTTGCAAACAGGTAGCATCAAACATTATACTCCCTCCAACAATGATAAACCAAAATGTTGGAGTAAAAAAAAAGGAGTTGTCAATGATGGAGTGACTGATGCCAAGCATGTTCAAAATGTTCAAGCATCCAACAATAACAATCAAAATAATCACAATCAAAATCAAAATTAGAATCACAACAAAAATCAAAATCAGAATTAGAATTAGAACAATCAGAATAAAAACAACAATCAGAATCAAAATTAGAACAACAATCAACAACTGTGCAATTAATCATTCTTATTTCCTTGCAATAATTAATGTTAGAATAGTCCCAAAGGATAACTGAGGGGGGGGGGGGGGGGAATCAGTTATCAGTAACTTTAATT
>MU225818.1:2172459-2187035 GCA_018584345.1 Thuja plicata | reverse complement strand
TTCTTTCCATCCAAAGTGATAGAACCTCTGCCTATGATAGGTTTAGGAGTGTTATCTCCAAATCTAACCATACCACCTTTGTATTTGTCTAAATGAACAAATCTATCTTTGTCACCTGTCATATGATAAGAGCATCCACTATCAATGATCCAATCAGTTCTGATGTCTATTTTGGAAATTAAGGCTAACGTTTGTTCTTCCTTTTCATCTGCAATGTCCATTTCCTCAAGAAACCTTTCCATGTCTCTAAGGGCAATGAATCCAATTTCATCTTCTCTTGAACTTCATCAGTTACACCTTCTTCAACATGATAACATTCTTTCTTATATTTGGGTTTGTAATAAAATCTGAACTTCTTGACTCTTGTGGGACACTTAGATGCAAAGTGACCAATCTTGTTACATGCAAAGAATTTGAGGGGAAGCTGTCCTTCATATTTTCCTTTACCTTTCTTTTATCTTTTAGCAATCATAGCAATGATTTCTTCTATTTCTTCATCAACTTCTTCTTTCTCATTATGACTGGAGATGTGCAAGGATTTCTTACCATGGACTGAGGCTTTGAAAGCTGTTTCACTTTTAGGTTCAGTCTTCAATCTTGATATCTCAAATGAAGAGATTTTTCTGATCAAAGTCTCTCTCTTGAAGTCTTGTGAGAATTGCATGGTTTCCTCTAGAATACTTATCTCATTTTCATAGTCTGATGTTAAAGTAGTTAGCAACTTGTCCATTATATCTTCTTTTGATATTTCTCCACCATTGTTTCTGATTCCAGAGACTGCTTCATTTATCCTTTGATTGTAACCTCTAATGTTCTCTTTAGGTAACATCTCGAGACTGTTATATTTCTTTTTCCATGTCTTCCTGTGTGTATTCTTTGCTTGAATATTTCCTTCAAACATATCTTCTAAATACTTCCATATGGTATATGCTCTGTCAATTTTCTTGCTCTCAAAAAATTCACTGTCGGATAAGGCGTTGATTAGGGCTTCTTTAGCAATTGCATTATTGGTAAATGTTTTCTTTTGTCTGTTAGCAGCATCATCCTTTGCAAGGTCTTTCCGAGATGGAATTACAACTTCTTGTGTAGCAATTTCAAAGATCTCAAAGCCAACACACTATAGATGTGTTATCATTTTTTTTTCCAATCTAGATAATTTTCTCCATCAGACTTAGGGCTTTCTTTTCTGAAGTAAGACATCTGATCTACCTTAAGTTTTTAGGCTTCTTCTCCAAGGCACTTGGATCTTATACCAATTGTTAGAATAGTCTCAATGGATAACTGAGAGGGGGGGTGAACCAGTTATCAGTAACTAATTCTTTTACTTCCTTAACTTCATAATAGAACAAAGTAAATGCTTAATCAGATAACACAGTACACAACACATGATTTGATTATGGGAAAACCAAATGGTAAAAACCCCAGTGGGGATTAGCACCCACAATGAACTATACTTGTTTATAGTAATCATTGTTAGAAGATATTTCAACCCATGTTAGGAGTTATATTTTACAATGCAATAAGTATAGTGAACTAGTTAAGGGTCAAACCCTGTTAGGAGTCTTTTACAAATAACCATGTTAGGGGTGGTGGACTCACTGTCCAAAAGCTCACTTCTTAAAGGTGAAGGCTACAACCTTCTGTATAAAAGATATGCACTATATCTGATAATGGACTGTAGAGTAGACATGTTGTCTTGATTAGTTCTAGTGTATTACAATCTTTCACTTCTTCTTCACATAGACTCTTGATGAATGAACCACATCTAATATTCTGCTATGTACATCTTTTGTCTCTTTTCGTATCATTCACACTTAGTGTTCAAAAATGAACTACTATAAGTATCTTCTCTAAATTAGAAGGTCGTGATGGCTCTTAGAATCACTTCAACAACATCTTAGTCAGCTTAACTAAGCACGCAAACAATATTAAGTCTGCGCAAGTCAAACTGAACAGACGCGACGCTTCACTAAGTCGGCTTCACCAAATCAACTCAAACAACATGATCTTGATGTAATATGATAGGCGCATTTAACCAAAGATAGTTAAATCAGAACTAACCATTAATATATTCATGCATATCCTAAAGATAGGTGCAACTCAAGAAAAATGTCAAATACGTCGGCTTTGTACAGATACACTTCTAGAACTGTAACTGCCCATAACAGAATTACACAACTTGAATAAAAAATCATATTTGGATCTGCGTGTATCAACATAACATAATAAACATGTCAAGAACATGTATCTAACCACGCAAGTCTTCATGTCATCATTATGATAAGTACATACAAAATTACTATTGTGTATTATATGTTGTCATCAATGACAAACATACAATCAATCAACTGAATAGAATCAAATCTCCAACAATTACAACAAAAATAATAATAATGACAATCGACAATAGTAACAATTCACAGCTTTGGTAGAACCTCTAGATGTGATATGTAAATATTTTGTGGATCAAGGAATGATAGTCTATCCAAATACTCAACCTTTTGATGAGAATCAACCTAAATCTGTTTGGTATAGAGATAATGAGTATTGTCATTATCATCATATCAAGGGACATGATACCAAGAAATGCATGAAGCTTAGACACTTTATGCAAGATCTCATTGAGGATGGAAAAATTGAAGTTGAAGGTCAGAATGCATCCTCATCTAATGCGAAAATCAAGGTCTACAATTAGCCCTTCCCACCTCACAATCAAAACAATGCATCAAACGCGATCCCATATGACTATTCTACCAATACTATCACAAGCCATGATCGAACATGTGGGAGTTTAAGTGAAAATAACATCTTTGGGTTTGACTCTCTTTGTGGCCGCATTGAAGAATCTAACACGCATGTTAATACCATAATCCTCAAAGCTATTGATTGTAATGCTACTACACGTAGACCCAGAGTCACTGTCTAAGCTACTGATAAACCTTCTATGTTTGCAAATCCAGTAGCTACACCATCTACCACTGCTCAGCCTACCTCATGCTATGACCTATTGGCCCAGTTAGGGAAGACACCTGCACAGATATCCATTCTAGAGCTCCTGAAAACTTTTCCAATTCACAGAGAAATCCTTGATAAATCTCTAAATGAATCCTGTGTCTCTGAGAACATCAACGCTGCACAATTCTAAGCTATGATAGGGAACTTAGTCGCATAAGAACATCTTGTCTTTACTGATAAGGAATTTTGTGGTCCTGACCTACATCATAATAAGTCCCTCCATATAGAAGGAAAAATCCAATCCACAAGAATAAAATGAATCCTTATAGATGGTGGATCTGGCTTGAATTTGTGCACATTGAAAATGATTCATAACATCAGTCTTTCTAAGGACCTCATTGATGCAGACAAATGAATCACAATAAAGGCCTATGATGATTGTGAATGAGAAAGCAAGGGTTTGATCACACTACCCTTACAAGTGGGCCCGACCTTGATTGAAACTATTTTCCATGTACTAGATCTAGATCTACCTTATAATATCTTGCTAGGACGTCCATGGATACACACTATCAAAGGTGTAACCTCTACTTATCATCAATGTCTAAATTTCCCACACCACGGTAGAGAAATCACAATTCCTGGAGATCCTGAGCCCTTTCAGTACTGCAAGAGACTAGAAGGCAAATAATCTAACTATTGTCCATTGAATGAGTTTGGCCGATATACAAATCAAGAAACCCATGTTTCAAACACTCTATCAGTTCTAGAAAAGACATTAGAAACACCGGCTGAACAATCCAAAGGAAAGGAAAAAGTTACTGAAGACAAGGTCATTGAAGACAAACCCTCCTCATCTAAAGCAAAGGCCACTTTTACAAATCAAGGCATGGGAGAGTATAAATTTGAAAGTGCTCTATGTATTGGGAAACTCCCTTTGTCTCCAAAGTCTTACGGAAGACCATCACCATTACCCCCCTCTAAGGAAAAAGTTCTTATGAACTACAAATCAACTATTTTCAAAAATTTGGGGTCCCTATTAGATGAACACATGTAATACAATGTCCTTGATTGGCTCTATAGTGATGAAGAAGAATGACCTATAATTTTCCCCAAAGGTGAGTATCCTAAGGTTACTCCCATTTTTGAAAGCATGGGATATCATGGTACTGGCCTTGGAGCTAATGAAATAGGTAAGAAGAAGATCATAACAGCCAATGGCTATCCTAAAGGACACAGATTGGGTTTAGTAGAGATCAAGAATAACTTCGCTAAAGATTATTGTCTAGCTGCCTCAGATTTAGACACTGAGGAAGAGTTCTTCAAAATTTATTTCCACTATATTGAAGATGACCTAAATGAAAACCAACATGTCTTCACTATCACCCAAGATGACCTTTCATCCCCTTGTCTACCCCTCACAAACCCTAAATTAATTGACTGGGATCAACAAGACTCGCCACCAGCTTTGGACATTTGTGATTCGAATGAGGCAGTTTTAGCCCTCTTTGGACTTAAGAATATTTGAGAATAAGAACATCAGATCCACTATAGTGAACAAGCCTACTTTAGTATTCAAGTCAACTCTCTCAGTCACAAAAATGAAAAATTAAAAAAAAATTTAAAAAAAAAAGAAAATACATCCTCTGGTGAAAACCTCTTGCAGGCACCTTTGGATGGAGAAAAAGATAAAATAAAGGATGCTTCGTCTAGTGAAAACCTTTCTAATGCACTAGAGGAGGGAGAGACTGACTTTCCATTTATATCTTCAGAACCAGAAGTGTCCTCTATGATCATCAAAGATACTATTCCAATCAACCTAGGCATATAAGAAGATCCACACATCACCTACATTATAGTTTATCTCAATGATCAAGAAAAGAAAGACATGACAACATTCCTACATAAACACAAAATAAACTTTGCCTGGACTTACAAAGATATGCCTGAGCTAGATACAGATCTTGTCATGCATCATCTTGCTATAGATCCAAGTGTAAAACCTGTTAAGCAAAAACTTTGCAAGATGCATCCGCAAGTCGCATTGGTAGTCAAAGTAGAGCTTCACAAAATGTTGGACGCTGAAGTAATAAGACCAATTGATTATCCTAAATGGGTTTCCAATATTGTACCAGTAAGAAAACCTGATGGGGGAATTCACATCTGCATTGATTTTAGAGACCTAAACCTTGCATGTCCCAAGGATGATTTTCCACTCCCAAATATTGACATTATAGTGGATTTGACTACAGGACATGAAATATTGTCACTTATGGATGGCTTTTCAAGTTACAATCAGATCAGGATAGCACCAAAAAACCAACACAAAACTACAATTGCAATGCCTTGGGGTACCTTATCTTATCAGGTGATGCCTTTTGGCCTTAAAAATGTCAGAGCTACTTATCAACGCGCCATGACTACTATCTTTCATGACCTTTTGCATGTCATCATGAAAGATTATGTGGATGATCTTTTAGGCAAATCCAAAACAAGGGAATCACATATTCCTATTCTTACTACCATCTTTGAGTTATTGGAGAAGTATAATCTTAGGTTGAATCCTAAGAAGTGTGTTTTTGGAGTACAATCGGGTAAGCTGCTGGGATACATTGTGTCACGACGTGGAATAGAAGTTGATCCAAAGAAAGTGAAAGAAATCCTAGAGATGTCACCACCCAAAACATTAAAGCAATTATGTAGTTTACAAGGAAAACTGTAATCAATCAAAATATTCATTTCACAACTAGCAGATAAGGTGCATCCGTTCTCTCATCTCCTACGCAAGAATATCAAGTTTCAGTGGGATTGCTTATGTCAAAATTCATTTGAGAAGTTTAAAGGCTATATGGCTAATCCACCTATGTTGGTACCACCTATTTTTGGCCATCCTCTGATTTTATACATATCTACTACAGAGGTTGCGCTAGGAGCTCTCCTAGCACAATTAGATGATACCGGCAAAGAACAAGCAATTTACTATCTCAACAAGACTCTTATTGGCTATGAGTTGAATTATTCCCTAATTGAGAAGGAATGTTTGGCTTTTGTTTTCTATACACAGAAACTATGACATTATATGCTTAATCATAAGATTCATCTTGTTTCAAAAATTGATCCCCTCAAATATCTCTTGGCACATGCTTCTCTTACTGGTCATACAGGAAAATGGGTCATGATTCTTAGTGAGTTTGACATTGTTTATGTGGATCAAAAAGCTATAAAAGGATAATTAATTGCATATCAGTTAGCTGAAGCACCTATCGATGGTCAACATCCTTTGATCATAGATTTTCCAGATGAATCAGTCCTTAATCTTTCCCTCAGTACACCATGGAAGCTTTATTTTGAAGGATCCTTCACTCAAAAAGGATCGGGGGCAGGAATCTTGTTTGTTACACCAAAAGGGGATCTCATCCCTAAATATTATAAATTACAATTTTCTTGTACCAACAACATTGGAGAATATGAAGCCCTTGTACTTGGACTTCGGCAGGCCATACAATAGAAGATTCTCACTTTATTGGTGCTTGGTGATTCACAATTGGTTATCAAACAAGTTATGGAAGAATATCAAACAAAGGATGACAAGTTGCTTCCCTACCACCGTATAGTTGAAGATCTCAAAATGCATTTCACTGAGCTAATTTTCCAATAGATCCCTCATATGAACAACAAAGCAGCTGACACCATGGCAACAATTGGGTCCTTGATCATTATGCCATAACACAGCACACGGTGTGAGTTTCTTGTTGAGAATCTTACGGTCCCTGCCTATGACAAACCAAATTTTGAAATGGTGTGTGAAATTGCTGATCCCAAATCCCCATGGTACCAAGAATTATATTCCTACCTTTGCGATGGCCATACCCCACTTAATTTAACCCCCAACTAACATAAATCCTTCATTCACCACACTTCCTGATACACAATCCTTGCTGATACCCTTTTCTAAAAGCATTTTGATGGAACTCTTTTAAGGTGTCTAAATTCTGATGAAGTACAAACGTCCTTGGAGGAGGTATATCAAGGAATTTGTGGGGATCACTCTAGTGGCCTTACTTTGGCCAAGAAGTTGTTATGCACTAGATATTACTGGCCTACTATGGAACAAGATGACTACAACTATGTGAAGAAGTGTGTGCATTTTCAGCAGCATAGCGATTTGATACATGCCCCCTCCCAATCCCTCTAGCCCACCATCACCCCTTGGCCTTTTTCATGCTGGGGTCTCAACCTCATTGGCCAAATTTTCCCTAATTCTTCCAATGGCCATAAATACATCCTTGCTGCTACATAGTACTTTACCAAGTGGGTCAAAGTTGTTCCTCTCACCTACACTACTAGAAAATAGATTTCAAAGTTCATTTTGAACTATCTTATTTGTCGCTATGGCATTCTTCAGGACATTGTTACTGATAATGGAGGACCTTTCAAAAACAAAGATGTCACAGAGCTCTGTAAGAAATTTAGCATTACCCACCATACCTCTTCCAAGTACTTTTTGTAAAGCAATGGTCAAGCTGAGGCTACGAATAAAACCATCCTCAGAATCCTCAAGAAAATAGTCGATGAACCTGGCCGCGATTGGCACATTTTCCTCAACCCTGCCCTTTGGGCTTATTGCACCTCCATTCAAACCCCCATGGGAGCCACTCCCTTTTCCCTTATTTATGGTACTGAGGCTATTCTACCCATCGAAATTGAGCTCCCTTCCCTCAAAATTTCTCTCAAGAATCTGTTGTCCGAAGAAGAATATAGAGTTGCCCGCTTGTAGGAGCTGGAACTCCTTGATAAACAAAGCCTCAATTCCCTAGACCACCTCCTCATGTATCAAAATTGGCTCCACCTTCAGTTCAAAAAAAGGATCAAGCCTCATCAATTTGAGGTTGGTGATCTTGTCTTGCAGCGCAATATGAAGAACCTCCAGAACTATGAAAAGGAAAGTTTGAGCCTAATTGGTTGGGGCCCTTCATTGTCACCACAAAATATGGTTCTGATGCTTATCAGATTGTGTCACTAGAGGGGGATCCACTCCCTAATCCTATAAATATTGTACATCTCAAGCACTTCTATTCTTGATCTGTCAGTAGTCTATTGTACAATAGAAATTTTCAAAAAATCAGAAAAATTAGAAAAGCAGAAAATCCAAAAACATTCAAAAAATTAGCAAAATAAAAAAAATCCAAAAATCCAAAAAGCATAAAAAATACATAAGCTTGAAAAAGTATCAAAAAAGAAAAAGAAAAAGAGAAATAAATTCGTCCATCTGTGAAAACCACTTCGGTGGTGCAATGGATAAGTACCATGGTGAAAACTTGTTTCAGGCGCCATGTGTAGATAGATCCACCATCTGTTACCACATTTTTTCCAAGTAGCCTACATCAGCTTCCATAATAAAAGTCACTACCCATATTTGTGCAGGTAGTTCCTTGACCATTTTCCACCTCCATCATAAAAATTCTAGTATGACTGAGCTTACCATATCAACACTGAGCTTTCTTCTAGATACAGTGATTGCAAATTGTTCCAACAAATCAGCCGATAGATTGACTTTCCTAATGATCATTCTATTCACAAGAACTTGCCAATGAATTCCCATTTTTATCAACCAAATCTTTGGCCCATCAGGATGCATCCTTCTGGTGTCGGCTGTTCTATCAATCCTCACATCAAAATTGTTCATGGCAAGAACTTTTGGACTGAATGACCACTTGGTCAGGATGCCTTTTTTTTAATTTTATCTTGTGTTTTACTATGTCCTTATCATGATAGCCTTGATATTTTATATCTTGGTTCATTATGGTGAGTATCTAATGAAATATGTGTCATTTGTGGTATGATCTGCTTGTCATAGTTTTTTAGTGCATTTATGTTTTGATATTTAGTTATGACTATGTATCCCTCACTGGGGATAGGATTCATGCATCTCAAATCCCTCAATAGATCTGGATGTACTGTGTCTCCTCATGAGTAACATTTCATAGATCTCATCATACTTGATATCTGACATTCTTGTTCCTAACAACCTATTTGTCTGAGAGTCTAGTCCACGCAAAGGAACCATGTGACTTGTGTTTTCTACCACATGGTGCATAACTCCTTTTGCAATATCAAACTAGGGTGTGCTCTCCAATATTAACACAATATCAATCCCACTATTATCATGTATTTAGTCTTTCATTTTAGTTAGGTCATCTTGCACTTTGATTTTTCTCTTGGCAAAGGTTTATATTTATTCCCCCTACCAAGTCACCTAAGTGATTTTATTAGACCTATTTGATATACACAAAAATAGTGTCCTCATGTGTCTTATCTTACATTCATTCATTCAGATACTTTTATCCATTAAGTTCATTCATTAATCATTAATCATTACATTTATATTTCTCATTACGATTGAATTTCACATTTCACAAATCATATATGCATTTACATTTATTCATCATCACATTACATCAATACATGACAAAATAAATCCATCTATCAACATTAACACATCACATCTAACATCTATATATATCTGCATCTCATCCCTACATCATAAATATGTCAGTATAATCATATACATTCATCTCATCCTGCATGTCATTCATAACACATGTGTAATATAGATACCTTCATACATCCTATATAAACATCATATCATATAACCATCATAAATAGAGTCCATACAGGTCCACAAAGTCCATGTATATATCTCAAAATGTTAATGTCATACATAATGTGTCGCATCAATCATACAAAAATGTGTATCAAAAATGGTCTGAGATGAATCATGGTGGTGGCCATGATGGTCCTACACCATTGCATGGGCGCGGTGGTAACCCCACTGATCCCTGTGAGCCTCATCCTGTGCTCTTTGTCTGTGCTCTCTCTGAGTAAGTAGGCTATCATGCCTCCTCTAGCACTGCACCGTAGTAGAGCCCCATATAGTATGCAGCCTCTCGCCCCCTCCACCTACACTCTCTCTGCGCTGCCATGGCATCTGCCATCATCTGACCTACACCTGCAGCCCTGCCTACCAAACAAGCTATATCTTGATATGCTATATAATCCTCTGCACATCTCCGTGCTAGGTCTCTCTCTAAGGTCAAAGCTGCTATCTATGCTAACATCACTACCAGCTCCTTTGATAGATCCCCATGCTCCTCAATAATAGAAAAATCACCACTGTCCACCTGAGCTTGTAAAATATCTAGTGCTCTCTGTGCACTATCCCCCTGAGCGGTCTCTGCTAGTAGCTCCCCCTGTACCCTAGCCAGCTCTGTCTGTAAGATGCTCATTGTGGCCTGAGTAGTCACTAATAACCCTTGCAGCCTCTGGATCTCTTCTTGTACGCTCACCTAGGTCACCCGAGATGTCCCTAGCAAGCCCTATACCCTACCTAATTCAGTCTAAAGACTGTCTTGCTCTGCTATCACTGTATCATGAGTATCCTGGGCTACTTAGCTTGCTGGTGGTACCTATCCCAGTAGCCCCTGTGGCCCCTATCCCTATCTTGGTGGCTCCTGTCGCCCCTGTACCTATCCTAGTGGCCCTGGTGGCCCCTCTAGATCCTGTCCCTATACCTTAGCACCTGGCACTATGGGAGGTTTCCTCCCTACTGGTAACTCCACATGTCCTCTCCGCCTCAGTGCTAAAACCCTAGGCTAGACTCTCCTCCCTTTGGCCTCTCCTCTACATCCTCCCTCCTTATCATCATCTTCATCCTGGCCCTCTCCATCTCCTCTGGCCCTCGGCTACTCATCCTCCTACACGATCCCCAATACTATCAATCTGATAGGCCTATGAAACCACTCAGTGTATGTTGGGACTACGCCTGCATCCTGTAATGACTCCCATGCTATGATCCATGGGACCTCAATCATCTCCATAAATGATGCTCATGCTATGTGGGGATTAACCCCCATCCCCTAGATACTCCCCACCTCTCGGGTCACCAATGGATGTGGGAACCTATCTGAAATGGCCTCCTGTATCTGTCCCATCTGTCTCCATACCTTGGATGGCATATATCAGGAGATCATGTATGTTGTCCTCCCGATCAACCAGCAGTCAGTCTGTACAAACCTCATATAATACAAGTCATAAAAATAGTCCTTTGTGTATCTGTCTTGCTATGGGATCTCATGACCCCAAGCCTCGCACCCCACATAGGGTGCCCACTATATGTCCCCCATCTCATCTAGTCTTCATTGCCAGTACCTGACAGAATCTATGGCCTCATAGCTAATAGGCGGCATATATCTGCATACAAACAACTCGTAAGCTACTTCAGTCTCTTGATGCCTAATCAATCATATAACCACAATATGCTCCCACGCCCATACAAGAAGAAAAGTGCATCCAGGACCTAGTGCCCTACCCTTGCGGTAGGCACACATGTGTAGATCATAATATAATTGACCAAGAATGGTATATACCTAGCAATACTGGTCTCCATCCTCAACCATGCTGCTAAGCACCCGCACCCAACACATAGGGAATCCCTTGCCTGCATGATTAGGCATCAGTCATTCCCCTATCAAACCAGCCAAGTATAAGGCCACCTGCCACAATTGTGGCTCCATCCTCATCACCTCCATCTAGGACATCCACTACCGTGTAGTCGATATATTTGCATACCTCTACCTCAAAGCCATCTCCATATATGGCTCGAAACCCTCAACGCAGTACTTGGATATTAGCCCCCGAATTGGTACTCTGTAAATCCTTGACACATCATGAAAGGTGATCGTCACTTCCTCTATCGGGAAGTGAAAGCTAGAAGTGGTACTATGCCACCTCTTGATCAGAGCAAACATGAGCGCATTATGTGCTCATAGATGTGGTCAATGTCGTACATGCTCCAACCCACATAATGTGACAACCCCCCACTCTGCTACTGTCATCTACTGCTCTAGCTCCATCGTTGCGGGGTAGCACTCTCTCACCTGAAAAGTGATGGTATCCTCCTACATCCAGAAAACTCATGTTAGACCTCAAATAGCATTCTAGGGCATCAAACAATGTCCCAGGTCCATCTGGGGCATTGAAAACTACTCCCGAACCCTTGTCTTTCCTCTTCTTCCTCTTTTTTCTTCCATTTTTGGGTCAATCCGTGTAGATGGAAGTTGACCCTCACAGACGGTAGACTTTCATAGTCACCAGTATACGGAGCTAACGGATATTCGTAGATGCCAGTTTGTAGAGACGATGATTTCTGCTGTCACATTTTTTCTACGCAGACGGCGGAGTTCTAACTCCATCATCTCCATCACGCATTTCTCTCTTCCTCTGCTCTTGCAGATGGAGATTGTTTGATCTCTGTCTATGCAGACACTGATCATAGATTGGTTGTCTACAAGGATGGCGGTCTGTCGATCGCCATCTACATAGACGGGGGTCAAGCGATTGTCGTCTGTGCTAAGCGCTGACTTTTTGACGCATTAATGATGCCCTAATGACCTATAAAAGAAATAAATGCATAATAGACTAAGAGGTGGTCGACTACTCACCGGTGGTCCCACATCTACTAGTCTCTGGTGAACCCAAATGCACTCTCCAAGCTATGCTCGCTCTTGCTGTGCTGCCATCACTCTCTTCTTCTTGTCTCTTTTTGCTCTTTGTGGGTGAAAATGACTTGTTTATGGGCCCCAGAGGACTATTTATAGCTCCTTGGGACCTGTTTCTTCTATCTTTCTCCCCGTTCCCCATTCTGGTCCCTATTTTTCTTTCATTTTTCTTGGACATATCATGTAATTGGTCTTCTTTCCCATTTTTCTGCCTTTTTCGAGAAAATTTTATTAAAAATTTGTATTTTTCCTATTGTTTTCTCGAGGGGGCACACTCCTCCCACTCTTGCTACCATAGGTTTTCTTGACCTCTCTCGGGCATCTTATTTTCTTTTCTTTGATGCGATGCCACTTTCAATGCCACATCAAAGAGGGGCAAAATGTAGATGTCTAAAATCATCCTTCTATTATTTTAATTAATATTCCCATAACATTATAATTGATTTTAATTAATTAATTAAATTTTTTATATTCTTCTGTTTATTTAATTAAATTTATATAATTAAATATAATTCACTTTCCTTAGTATTTGAATTTAAGTTAAATATTATCCCCTTTGATATATTAAATCTTATTTAATACATTATCCCTCATTAATCCCCTTTAAATAATTTTTTTAATTTATTTATTCCTCCACATGACTTAAATTCTACTAAACCAAATTAATCTAAATTTTAAATTTAGATTAAGCTAATTTGAACCTAGATCCTACCCTACCTCACATCACTCTCACCAAATAAACCTATTCACTAATTAACTAAGGTTAATTAGGCTAATTTCTTGATTCTTACACCAATTAGTCCTAATTATTTGCTCACACATGTGTGAGAAAATTTTCAAAAATCCACTTTTTCAAATAATTCTTATTTGGTGCCAACAAGGTCTCTTACACCCATTATGAAACCTTCTTACACTTTCTAAAAGTGTTCTATTGGCCCAAAACTCTTACACCCTCTTACACCTCTTACAAGATCCTTCACATGTGTACTTTAAGTACACTTTGACCCATCACATCCAACATTGCTCACACATGTGTGAGCAAAGTGGGCCTTTTGCATGTCTTATGTGTCCCTCATGTGGCACCTATGTGGATTCCATATGAGCTCCACCTCATCCAAGCCCTTTCTCTCCTCCAAAAAATCTATAAGTAGAGGCCATTGTCAAGAGCAAATTATTTCTTTTTTATGCATTATTATCATGTTAAAATAGCTTTAGAATTGTATTAGTTCATGTTTTCAAATCTTAGCTCTTAGTTCATTTCATGCTTAATTCATAGTTGAATCTAGAAATCATATGTTAGAATAATGACAAATGAATCTAGTTTTCTCATCTCATGCATATCATTCCAGTTTAGTTGTTTACTTTGTATTTCAATCATATGATGAATAGCTTGAGACAAGTTCTTCATACTTGTTCTTGAGTTCTTCGTCCATCCATTAGTTTGCATTCTAGTTTCATCCACCAATCAATCAAGTGGGATTAATATATTGTGTTGGGAGAGCACACCTACAAACCTTCTCTAAGAGCAAATCAACAAGGCATTGGGTGCCCTTGTTCAGCTCATCAGAGGTTGTGATGGAATCATTTGTTTTAGAGTATGTTTAGATATGTTAATGTAGTTCATTGATGTATTTCTCTAATGTTTGCATGTCTGAGCGTGCTCCCAACAGGTAGGTTTCTAGCATATACAATACTAATGGCAAAACTTAATGTCATCAATCTCCCCCTTCGACATTAGTATCAAAAATCGATATGTGCAACATACTTGATCCATTAGTATGTACACCTGTGTATACTTCTTCCTTAGTCATGAAATGGCTCCCCCTATGCATATGCCGGTAAGTGTAAGTTTATGTACATGTCTATCTTTGCTGTAAATACATTATACATATCGTCATATAGTATTTTGTAAATATGTATACATTCCTCCTTTTTCTTACTAAAGTATATTGTACATATGTATACATTCCTCCTTTTTTGATAATGAGGTCAAAGGTACTTACATCTTTTCAAAAATGTGAGAGTGTGAGGCTTTGATTTCCTCCATCATTTTCTCCCATTTCT
>MU225818.1:2116892-2144920 GCA_018584345.1 Thuja plicata | reverse complement strand
TAAATAAAAAAGAATTCAATTATCTCACATGTTGAAAAATTTAATTAAATAAATGAATTAAATATTTATTTATCTTCAAAGAGATAACTCCAATCATATCACATGGGTTACTCCACCCATCTCTCCATTCCACATGGGTAACTTCACCCACCTCTTCAGGTCAAAAAGGTAACTCAATTATCTCTTCAGTCAACCAAACTTTGTCTCCTCTTTACCAATTGAAGAGGTGGAGTTTACTGATGGCTTCTCCAGTTCCTTTTAATCTCAACCGTTCATCTCCCTATCTCTAGGATTGATCTCAACCGTTCATTTCATCCCCAATTCTTATATAATAAACCCTTCATAACCATTTGAAGGATCCAGGATTTCAAGCTCTCGCGCGCCATTACTATGTCAGTTTGGTTCTAGCATTGAAGCCATCTTGGATCACACACTTATTTCAATTAGCAAATTCTCGACACTTCTCAAGTCATAGACGCTACCCACACCAATACTGAGCATCAAGAATAGCATTTCAGAAGGAGTAGACAGAGATAATAGAAGCTTCAAGCACTTTGGGGTTTGCATTCATTTGTTTCCTTTCATTGCTTGTATATTTTATTGGTTACATTTCAAGTTATTCATTTTAGTAGTTCTTGTGTGCTTGATTTATATTATTGTAAAACCTTTGCTACTAACCCTCGCCTTTGGAAAGCTTGGGATTTATGAATCATGAAAAGAGGCGTACAATTATTATTATAATAATGTGGCTTTATTATTAATTAGTAATTTATAAATATTAATTAATAACTATTAATTAATAAATATGAACTTATGCGATAAATCTCGCATCCACTACTGATCATGCCAGACTGACATAGCCATCCACTGCACTACCAAAAATAGCAACTGCCAAAAATAGACTTACTATAAATAGTAAATCCCCAACCATAGAATTGCATACTCTGAACATTGTTTGAAGTACTGACCATTGCTGATACTATCCTATCAGAGATAAATACTGACCAACTGACTTACTAAAAATAGTAAGTCTAGACTTACTAAAAATAGTGAGTCTACCAACTGGGACCCTCAAAACCAGGTGTCATCTCACAAAGGTCACGATAATGATCTGACAAAGCCACAACCAATACCTGCTAAAACTGGGGACATCATAGTCCTCCCTCCCCAAAATTGCTTATCCTCAACCAATCAAGTATCTCACTAGAACCTCCACTTGGATCCCATAAGAAGCACGTGACATCCCTACTATCCCAGAACCAACTCTAAACCCATTAAATCAATAGCACCAGTAACATAACTTGTATCATAACCCCAAGTTCCTACATTGATGAAGTGGAGATCAGGACATCACCAAAAGATGACTCAATAGGAGAACTCATCCTACTAAACTTCACTGACTCTCCCTAGTTATCATGCAACCAATCCATCTTAGGTATAGACCAGCTCTGTACCTGATGTAAATCCTGAACATGTGAGTCAAATACGAGGTTATAAACACTCATCATATTATAGACTTGATCTCTAGTAGGATCATCTCTATCTTCATCCTCATGCTGCTACGATGACTTATCCATGTCATCTGTGTAAACGCACATGCCATAGTTTACTACCCCTTTCAGCCTCAAAGCACAAGCATGACCTTTAGAGAAAGGCCCCTTGCACCAAAAGAAAAGTTGTCTCCTCCTCAGGCCCTGTTTGGAAGTATCATCAAATCTCTCCGTTGTCTTTCCCTTGTCCTCAACAATTTGTGGAGACTCCTCATCAATAGATGGGGGACCAGATGACTTTGGGGCACCCTTGCTCTGAGATGACGACTCAAGATCTTAGGCCTTCTTCATCACCTCCTCTAAATTGGGTAGGTCCAAAGACTTAACCTATCCATAGAGTGGCCCTGCTAACCCATCCAAAAATAGAATCACTCTCCTCCGCTTTGAGATATCATAGCCCACTTATATGCATTGAAACTTGTTGATGAAGCCCTCTAAACTAGTTGTCTACGACAACTGAGTCAACTCTCTAAAATAAACCACTGGGTCTTTTCTGTCAAAGCACTTAATCAGCTTATCAAAAAATTCCTGATAGACAATAATTTAGTCATGATGTAGTGATCTCAACCCATTGTACCACTAGTCATGTGCAGTCCCATCTAAATGCAAAAATGCAAATCTAATGGCGTTCTTCTCAGTCATAGGGTGCAATGTGAGGTAGGTTTCAAGGTTGTGGATCCAAGCTCTAGTAGTGACCCTACCACTACCTTCAAAATGTGCTAGCATCATCTTGCTAGCCACCTATCTCAAATCATTTTTCCCCATCCTCTACCTATCTTGTGCAAATCTTCCCCTTGAGTACTCTCATTTCTGTGTCAAATAAATATCAAACTTCAAATTCTGCTTCAAGGCCTGAGGAACGAAATCCCACTCAACATAGTGAGTGACTATATCATCAACAAAGGGGGCATCCTCAACATTAGTGCTAACTGCATCAGCCTCTGGTCTCACAAATCTGGGCCCCTGGTGTTTGAACTAATCTCCCCTGTCACCTGTCCTATCTGCTATGTCATCTCTCTGAGCTCTATGCTCATAATCCCTATGCCTATCATTAATCCATGATCTATGAGATCTAATAGAAGCATCGCGTGATCTATCCCTACTCTAGTTCCTCGGTAATACCATTTGTCTCAAGGTGTCAGAAAGCTCATGTAATACATCAGCTACATGATGTTGGCCAACTGCTAGGTTCCTGAAGGTCTCCCTAGCCTCTCTATCTATATCTTCTTTAGTAGCAGTTGTGGTTCATGCAACACCTATTGAACCACCTAGGTTATTAGCATCACCACCATGCACTATGCCAAACTGAATATCGACATCCCCTTCATTTGGTGGGGGTGAAGGACCTCTCTGGTGGTAATGCCTACCAGGAATAAATATCCTATCATTTGCCATAATTGAATTCCCAAATAATAATTATAGTAAAGAATGAACCATATTTCCCTATAGGCTGGCAGGAAACCGCTCTGATACCACTGTAATGAGCCCACCTGGCTCTATTCAACTTTTCCCAAATAAATAACACTCTCTGATTTTTGAATATTAAAAACAACTCCTATAAAACTTCTAACAAATAGTTCTTACTTTTTTTGTAATTTTCCAAGTATCAAATAACACATAACATTCAAATAATTGAATCAACATTTCAAAGAGAAACAACAAATACAACTTTTGAAGGAAATTAAATAAACTCCACAACTATGAATTTTGAATAGTTGTTATACCAACCAATGTATTGAAATGCAAACTTCTTGAATGATGGAAAATGTGGCATATAAATAGCGGCAACCAGCAAATAGAGTGCTATGCCCAGACTCCCCATGTGACTTATCCAAGAAATTACCACTGTAATAAACAACAACACTCCAACCCCATGCAAAATAATTACTAAACTGTGCGTTTAAAACCAGACTTAGAACTCCTTGCTCTGGTAACCGTAGAATCATACCCAATTCACCAACATTTCAGGTTGGTTCAAAGTGTGAGCCCCTCTGAGAAATGAATGTTCTCAGCCAACATAAATCACTAAACCCTCAATTTCTTTCTTGCAGCTAGAATTTATAAATCACCCTCCAACAATAAGATTTGATTCATAGCCAAGAAACTCTTAAATCAAATCTAGAATGATTCCACCTTTTTTGAGTAATCAAATTGACCTCTTCAAGCAAGTCACAGTTCAATGATAAATTCAATTTTAGAAAATTTCACTCTCAGTGTGCCAATTAATTATCCACAAAAATCCTCAGATAATAATCTCCAAAAGTAAGTCAATTCTCTCCTTAGCCATAGAAATATAGTAGAGAGATCTTACAATTGTTTACCTCAGCACAATTACAGTAGAGAACTCAAAAACCCTTATACTTCAACAAGGGCACAATTCAGAAACTTCTGGCACAGAGCCACAAATTTAAAAGTTTAATCAATAATCGAATGCCAATCCTAATGAAATGAGCTCATATTTATAACCCATCCTTGGCCAAGGTTTCCCTAAAAGAGCTTCATTTCATAGCTCTTTTAATTATCAACTTCTAAAACATTATTATAACAAAGAATTATAACAATATGACTTTAATTATTAATTAATAAATAATTAATTAATATGAGCTCATGCAATAAATCCAACATTCGCTGTAGGTGATGACTAACTACCAGAGCCACCCACTGTACTACCAAAAATAGACTTACTAAAAATAGTAAGTCTCCAGCCAAAGGATTGCACAAATTGAATATAGTCTGGAGCACTGACCACTATCGATATTGCCCTGCCAGAAATAGAAACTGACCAAACTGACTTACTAAAAATACTAAGTCTAGACTTACTAAAAATAGCAATTCTACCAACTGGGGCCCTTAAAACCAAGTGTCAACTCGCAATAATGAGCTGACAAAGCCACTGCCAATACCTGCTAAAATTAGAGACATCACAGATGTTGACTCAAGATCTTAGGCCTTCCTCATCGCCTCTTGTAAAGTGGGTGGGTCCAAAGACTTAACCCATCTACGGAGTGGATCTGCTAACCCCTTCAAAAATAACATTACTCTCCTCCACTCAGAAATCTCATACACCATAATTGATACACATTGAAACGCACTGATGAAGCCCTCTAGGCTAGTTGTCTACTGCAACTGAGCCAACTCTCTAAAATACACCTCATGATCTTTCCTATCAAAGCGCTCGATCAACCTATCTATAAACTCTTGATAGACAGTAATCTAGTCATGATGTAGTGATCTCAACCCATGATACCACCAGTCATGTGGAATCCCATCTAAATGCAAAACTATGAATCTAATGGCATCCTCCTCAGTCATAGGATGCAATGCAAGGTAGGTATCGAGCTTGTTGATCCAAGCTCTAGCAGTGATCTTACCACTACCATCGAAATGTGCTAGCATCATCTTGATAGCCACCTATCTTAAATCATTATGCCCCATCCTCTGACCATCTTGTGCTATCCTTCCCATCAAATGCTCCCATTTCTGTGTCAAATATATGTCAAAGTTCACTTCAAGGTCCAAGGAAGAGCATCCCACTCAGCATAGTGAGTGACTATATTATTGGCAAAGGGGACATCCTCAACATCGGTGCTGACTACATCAACCTTTAGTCTCACAAATCTAGGCCCCTGGGGTCTGAGCTGATCTCCCTTGTCACCTGCCCTATGTGCTCTATCATCTATCCAGGCTCTATGCTCATAATCCTTGTGCCTGTCATCAATCTATGATCTATGTGATGTGACAGAAGTATCATGTGATCTCTCCCTACTCTAGTCCCTTGGTAATACTATTTATCTCAAGGTGTTAGAAAGCTCATGTAATACATCAGCTACATGGTGCTTTCCTGCTAGTAGGTTCCTTAAGGTCTCCCTAGCCTCTCTATTTATATCTTCTTCAGTAGTAGTTGTGGGTCGTGTAGTACCTAGTGAACCACCTGAACCACTTGGTTTATTAGCATCACCACCAAAAAATGTGCCAAATTGAATATCTACATCCTCTTCATTTGGTGTGGGTGAATGACATCTCCGGTGGTAATGCCCACTAGACATAAATCTCCTATCATCTGCCATAATTGAATTCTCAAATAATAATAAAAAATGAACCAAATTTCCCTATAGGCTGGTAAGAAACCACTCTGATACCATTGTAATGAGCCTATCTAGATCTTTGTCGTAACTCAATGCAATATTCACTTATCACCAATTAAAATCTAAATACTCTCCTTTTAGAATCAAGATATCACTTTTTGTAACCTTTTCAATTATAAATAAGCCAAAATAATAAATAATATTTCCATGCACAAATTCTTAAATAAATAATAATATGAAATTGTCTTGATTTATATCATCCATTCCAAACGTAACAATACCCAATAGCATAAAGGTGGAAGTCGTGTCTACCTTGGAAGAGAACTTCCTTTCTTGTTGCAGTGTAACTATGGAATATGTTGCGCAACTACACTCTACCTTGTTGGCCGCAGGTTTATACATCAGCCATGACATTCATACCACCTCACAATATTCATTGCCATGCTCACACATTTGAATGCAGAGAACGTAGATATGACCAAGGCAGCTGGAGCTATAGGAAGAATGACGCCAAGACCAATTGCCAACACTTTCCTTCCACCCATAATACAAACTCACAGATTTCAACCGCAACCTTCCGATTAACGTCACCAAAAGAAACAATGCAACTTCTCCTTAGCAATGTCAATTATTTACACAGTTCATTGGATTAACAACATCCAATTCAAAGTGCTAAAACAACTCAATCGAATTCATAATTTGATAAGCACAAAACTCTACAAACCCTTAACCAATTTCATTCACCAATTTTATAAAATATGCATAAGATAATCGCATCAACTCCAGAATTAATTGCACTCTCAGTGTGTATAAACCAATGCTTCAAAAATCCTCTCTTAGATACAAATGAAACGTAGTAGAGAGCACCTTGAATTTTCTTTACATCAGCAACAAATTGCAATACAAAATTCAGTATCAAACCCTTATACCTCAACAAGGGATTTAAATCTATGAATCAGAACTTCTCCTCAGAGAAACAAACCAAAATAAATAATAATTCATTTGATGCCCAAGTCCAAGAATGAGCCCATATTTATAATGCTTTTGTAGCCACAGTTTCCCAAAAGATGCATCAGTTGACCACTCTCTTAAATAACAACTTCTAACTTATTGTAATAATAAAGTATTATTATAATAATGTGGCTTTATTATTAATTAATAATTTATAAATATTAATTAATAACTATTAATTAATAAATATGAACTTATGCGATAAATCCTACATCCACTGTTGGTCATGCCAGACTGACATAGCCGTCCACTGCACTACCAAAAATAGCAAATGCCAAAAATAGACTTACTATAAATAGTAAATCCACAGCCAAATAATTGCATACTCTGAACACTATCTGAAGAACTGAACATTGATGATACTGTCCTGTCAGAGATAAACACTAACCAACTAACTTACTAAAAATAGTAAGTCCAGACTTACTAAAAATAGCGAGTCTTCCAACTGGGACCCTCAAAACTACCAGTCAACTCACCAGGGTCACGATAATGAGCTGACAAAGCCACAACCAATACCTACTAAAGTTGGGGAAATCACAGGTGGAGATGCTCAATAGATTGCATCATCAGAACTTGGTCAAGTTTTTGCATCAAAGAATGCAATTGATCTTTAGTCTATAAGCTTATCCCAAATAGCAGTGTGGAATCTCCCTTGCATGGTATAGTATTTTGTTACAAACCATCTATTTTGTAAGCTTTGATGATATGTTTGAAATTTATGTTGAAAAGTAAATGTTTAAGTTCAAGGTATTTTTTTCATCATGATCATATTCTTATATTTGGAAAATAGCAGAATGCATATGCAATTTAATGTTCAGACTATATTTGTTTCAATATTTCTAGGCCCAAACAAAGAGAATAGTCCAATAGATTAGGATGCACACATGAAAATATTTATTGGACCAGCAAGAGGACTTGCCTACCTGCATGAGGATTCAAATCCCTGTGTCATACATCGTGATTTCAAAGCTAGAAACATTTTCTTAAAGGATGATTTTACTCCTCAAGTAGATATCTAATTTTGGACTGGCAAAAGAAGCTTCTAATGAAGGGAAGGAGTACATATCCACATGGGTTATGGGAACCTTTGGGTATTTAGCTAGTTTCTTTTCAGGCTCAATTCTTCATATTTTCATTTTCATTTTTTTCGTAGCTTAAGGAAATAATGTGGTATCTAGAGTTGTTATTTGATATAAATCCTTTTTTTCTAGTGAGCGATATTGACTCATGAATTTGATAGGAATACCTTGACTTCCATTGGATTACTTTCCCCTACAGATATGTAGCTACTATGTATGCAATGACTAGGCATCTGCTTGTGAAGAGTGATGTATATAGTTCTAGTGTAGTGTAGCTTGATGTAATATCCCCGCCAGGGAACCCATAAGGATCAAGTCTAAAGTATAGAGATAACAACTAGAATTTTTTTTAAATGTTACTAAGACTATTTTAGAAATCATAAAAATGAACATGTCCTGGTTCCCCTTAAATGATTTCCGTGAATATTAAAAAAAATACTAATTCTATAAATTACCTTAATGAATTCATTTCCTTTCCTAATTTGCATTGTATTTAGATTTTTTGAAATGAGATAGAAATAAATACATTGTACTTCTAAACAAAGTTACCCTTTTCTTTAATTTCATTTCCAATTAACCTTGCCTACACAGAATTCATTTGTATTACCGAAACATAAATAACTCTTACTCCCAGTTTTCATTTCAAGAGAGATAGGATACAAAATACACAATCACATTCCTTTATTACAACTTTTAGATCTCCAAATAACCATTCCCTTTGATGTCCCTAAAGCTACCCATCCCAAATTACATTGCGTTTTCCTTTAATATTCAATACAAATACATCAAATTGCCCAAGGTCTTACAACATATATCTACATCTTTATTTACAATGGATAGGAGTACAAGAAAATTTTAAAGGAAATATTCATCACTGAATAAATATGAATCCAAGACAAGACACTAACCACGAACAGTACCTCGAAGAGATTTGCCACCCAACCATGTGAAACTTGTGAAGTTCCAACCCCCGTTCTAGGAGATAGAGCCAAAGTACTCTCAAGGCCTAAGGAAATATAAGGCAAAATAATCATGTAATCAAATACCAAAAGAGAAAAGGAATAAACAACAAAGCATCACCAGACTGTGCACCAAAGGTTTAGGTTCTAGAATACTGCCTAGGTGAGTGTCATCACACAACTTGTGCATTGGGATCCTTCCTGAAAACCATGTAACACCAGTCCCCTCTCAAAGTTTCAGGATCCACCCTGGTAGTTACCCATGGTACCAGTACTCCAATAGGTCTATGTGGATTTAGCCATTAAATATATATCTTTCATTATCTTTTGAAACCCCCCTCCCAATTTAATTTTTATGTTATCACTTGTTTACAAACTCACCCATAGGATTCCCTAGCAACCACTTTGGGTTCCGACACCTATGGTGAGCCACTCACCTAGGGTATCTAGTTCCCTACCCCAAAAACATACCAAAACAAAGAAAACATCTCAAATTCTCTGATTCATATGTTAAAGAAACCCTCCTATTTACTCAGACCCTCAAGATGAGTCCTAATCCTTAATCATGAGCAATATGAGGAAGATAACAAGGATGTCATATACAATACATACTAAGAACAACTTATTGTTCTACCATATGAAATATATTGAACATTGAAATAGGGAAAAGGAAGTATACAAGGAACATGATCAAACTGGAAGGTGCAGACCAAAATAACAAAACAAAACAATTGAAAAAACATTTCCAAAATCTGCATAAACCTAGGGTACAAATAACCATTTGTAGAACTTCCTAAAACATCCTAAAAAAACACATACCTAAACTCCCTAATCTTCCCTAAAACCTAAATTCACAAAATAAGGCATCCTATACATCCACAAGGAAACCATAACCTTCCTAGAGAGAGTAAAAGGAAATTATATCATTATATAACATCATTCTTCCTGAATAAATCAATACATTATTTCCATCTTTCAAAAAATTCCTACAACATAAAATTTCAGGAAATGAATATCAAACATTATTAAACACACACACACACACACATTTTATACACCTAAAAACAAAAGGAGTAATTTTCTACGGTTCTAGATCCTACCTAGGGTCCTGCGGAGAAACCTTTCCAAATTTGAGCAACCTCTGCTTCCCGTATGAACTAGCACCTCCTTCCAAATTCCTAATGGCTGCTCTCCTTTCGGGTGGAATTTCTAAGTTTTTCTCCTGAGATAACACTCCATCCTAGCTCCAATTATTTTATAATTCTAAAATTTTCTTCTCTGAAATGATTATCCAATTTTCTCCCCCCAAAACCCCTCCAACTCCTCACATACTCCAAATATTAAAATCCAGCCAAATAGTTGGAGGAGTTGCATTATGGGAAGCAATGGCTCCAACTAATATAGTTGGTTTTAAAAACATTCAAATAATTCCTGAAAGCATAACTAAAGGTTTTATTAATATTTATTTACTTATTTAACTTACCAAGACCATAAAAGAACAAAGGTGAAAATAATCCTCAAGGAATTCACATATCCCAATGGAAACTAACTAGCCTAACTACTAGGAGGTCTCAGGTTCAAAACTCCTAGGCAGGATTAGTTTTACTTATTGAATTACTATTACTCTATCATATTTTATTTTGCAATTACATCATTAATTTTACAAGCATAAAGATATAAAAATACCTTTCTATACAAATATGTGTGTGTGTGTGTGTCTGTGTGTGTGTGTGTGCACGTACCCATATATACATACACATATATATTACTCAAATAAAGCATCAAATTCATATTTCAAAAGATAGAGAAGCATCATTCCTTAATATATAAATACAAATAATGAGACAAAGAAAACATATACTAAAAGATAAATCACAAAATCATAAAACTACTTAACCCCCCCCACCCCCCAACTGAGGTGACTTCCTAAATAGGAACCTAAGTCAACAAGGTTTCCTTGAGAGTGCTTTGGAAATATCTCCACACAACAATGTTCAAGGATTTTTTTTAAGGCACACTCAGACCTATGTAGCCAAGTGAAGTTGATGCCTGGTACCTGCATCCTACATCACCAAATCAAGAGAAATATCTATACATATATATAAATATACAAGAAATGTCAAACAAGGAGGGAGAGTGCAACATTGTGTGGATCTCCTATACAAGTGACTACAATTGCCTCTCATCATCCTACAAATACATTAGATAGCATCATGAATATCAAGGCATAATTGGATTAGTATGGTTAGCTCCAAAAATAATCATTACTTCATAACGTAAATCAAGAATTGAATCCTCTATATAAGAAATACAATCAAATATATGATATAACATGTCCATATTAAAACTTTTAAAATCATTTTATATCTTCCATAAAATAGTTTAATTATCCAAACATATACTCATAATGTCTCATCAACTAATCAAAATAAACAAAACATAGAGTCCATAATGCTCAATATAGAAATCATGTTTGTTCAAAATATCAAGATACTAGGGTGGGCATTAAATCCTCACCCCCTAAGATTAGGCTTGCTCTGGAAAGCCTTAAAATAAATATGGATATGTAGCTCTGAGTTTTCTAGCATCCTCCCATGTAGCTGAGACCTCATCATTGGGGTCCCATAGGACCCTTACCTGCTCTATGTTGTGACCCCTGAGGGTCAAAGTCTGTTACTGGAGAATACGTACTGGCTCCAAAGCCAGCTGCCCATCCTCTACCTGTAAAGTGTTCTAATCCAATACATGAGTCAGATCAGGAATATACTCTCTAAGAATAGAAACATGAAACACATCACGAATACATGCAAAGCTAGGCGGTAGGGCAAGTCGGTAGGCAACAGGTCCTATCCTCTCTAGGATCTCAAATGGACCCAAAAACCTAGGTGCCAACTTAGAACCTTATCCATAATGGATAGGGCTCTTTCATGGGTGGACTCTCAAAAACACTTTGTCTCCTACGGAAAACTATCTATCAATTTTGGGAGCATCTGCATACTTTTTTTTGTCTATCTTGAGCTATCACAAGGTGCTACCTAATTCTCTACACCTATTGTTCCATATCTTGTAACATTTCTAGTCCAAGGAGTACCCTATCCTCTAAGTGATCCCAAATTAGAGGTGTATGACAAGGATGACCATAAAGACCCTGGTAAGGTGACATTCCAATAGAACTGTGATAACCATAGTTATATGCAAACTCCACTAGATAAAAATAGTCCTCCCAGTGGAATTGCCTATCCATTACATACATTCTAAGCATATACTCTAGTACCTGATTTACTCGCTCAGTTTGGCCATCAGTTTCTGGATGATATGTTGAACTAAAGTTCAGCTAAGTCCCTAGGGCATGTTGCAACAATGTCCAAAACTTTGATGTGAACATAGGATCTCTATCTAAGATAACCTTCCTAGGGACACCATGCAACCTGACTATATCCTTCATGAAAACCCTAGCTATTGAGGAGGCAATATACATTGACTGCATGGGAGAAAAATGTGCTACCTTGGTCAGCTTATCAACTGTGACCATGATAGTGTCATGTCTCCAATAGGTGATGGGTAGTCCCACAATAAAATCCATAAATATTGTATCCCATTTCCATTCAGGAATTAAGTGTGGTTGTAGGAGACTTGCCGGATGATGATGCTCAACCTTGACCCTCTAACATTCCAAGCACCTAGCTACAAAATCTTCCATATCTCTCCTCATACCATACCAAAAATATATCTATCATAGGTTGGTGTGCATTTTCTCAACCCCTAGATGAGCTAAATAGGGAGCACGATGAGCTTCGGTCATGATGACCTTCTGAAGGTCGCTTGAAAGTGGTACATAAATTTGACCTTGTTGTCTTAATAGCTCATCTAAATCTAAAAAATAACTCATGAATCTTCCTTCTAAGGCCCTTCTTGATTCTATTTCTGCTCTAACTTTTTGATACCAAGCATCTGAGGGGAGTGTCTGCAAAATCTGACCCCTTAAATCAGTAGTAAGAGAAAGTGATGATAGTTCATTCCTTCTTCTACTTAAAGCATCCACTACCACATTCTCTTTTCCCTAAATATATCTGACCTCAAAGTCATATTCACATAAAAACTCCATCCACCTACGCTATCTGGCATTAAGGTTTGGCTATGTAAAAATGTACTGAAGGCTTTGATGGTCTGTGTTCTATTCAAACTGATTACCTAACAAGAAGTTTCTCCAACAATTCAAGGCATGAACTACTACTGCTAATTCCAAAACATGCATAGGGTATTTAAGCTCATGATCTTTAAGTTTTTTTGATTCATAAGAAATAACCCTTCCATCTTACATTAGTACTGCTCCTATTCCTTCCAAGGAGGCATCTGTGCAAAATACAAAGTTTTTTGAGGGATTGGGTACAGCCAAAATCAGGGCACTGGTTAACCTTTCTTTTAAGCTTTGAAAAGCTTCTACACATTTCTCAGTCCAAATGAGCTTCTTTCCTTTCCTTTACAAGGAAGTGATGGGATGTGCTAATCTAGAGAATCCCTTGATGAAGCGCCTGTAATAACCAACTAAACCCATGAAACTGTGAACTTTTGAAATGTTGGTAGGTGTTGGCCATTCCACTATGGCTTGAATCTTGGCAGGATCAACTGCTATGCCTTCCCCTAAGATAACATGGCCAAGATACTTAAATTTTGTTGGGAAAAACTCACACTTCTCCAAGTTGGCATACAAATGATTTTCTCAAAGGCATTGTAACACTTGCCAAAGATGTTTCTCGTTCTCTTCTAATGATCTAGAGTATACCAAAATATCATCCAAAAATGTTATCACAAACTTATCCAAGTAAGTCCTAAATACCCCATTCATAAGGCTCATAAAGACTAAGGGTGCATTTGTGAGACCAAAAGGTACTACGATAAATTTAGAATGACCATACCGAGTATAGAAATTTGTTTGATGAATGTCCACTTCTTGAATCCTTAACTGATGATAGCCTGAATTAAGATCAATTGTAGAAAATAATTTTTCCCCTTTCAACTGATCAAAAAACTTATCAATTCTCGATAGAGGATATCGATTCTTAATTGTTACCTTATTGAGATGACAATAGTCGATACATAGCCTGAGAGAGCCATCCTTCTTTTTCACAAAAAATATTAGAGCTCCCCAGGGTGACACACTTGGTCTAATAAAACCCTTTTCCAAAATTTCTTCTAACTGCATCTTTAATTCACTTAACTCTTGAGTTGTCATGCGATATGGACCCTTGGAGATGGGTTCTGCACATGGCACCAATTCTATGAAAAAATCTATATCCCTTTTGGGAGGCATCCCTAGAATTTTTGTTGGATAGACATCAGCAAACTCTTGAAGTAGAGGGTGATCAAGTGTTATTTCCTTACTTTCTCCTTCCACAAGATCATTTATCAAGATTGCACAAAGTTGACATCCCTTCCTCATGCATCTCTTTAGTTGCATCATTGATATCATCTAAAGCCATAAAGGGCACTGGACCCCAACTATAATTTTAGGCTTCCCCAAATCATCTAAGCAGTGAATGGTCTTCTTTCTACAATCTATTGTGGCCTCATGCTCATCTAACCAATCCATTCCTAACACAACTTCATAAGATCCAAGGGGAATCACATGAAGATCCACTTTTGTTGAGAAGGCTCCTAAACCCAAGACACAATTTTGGACACACAAGTCGGTGGTCATCTTAGCCCTAGAGGCTAGTTCTACCTACCACTTAACTCTCTACCCTTCAGCCGCTAGCCCACATTTATCTACTAAAGATGGAGATATAAAGGAATCAGTTGCTCCAGAATTAAATAAGATAGAGATAGATTTACCCTTTAATGAACCTGTAGTCTCAATGACCATGCTCTGGTGGTCAGCTTGCCTATGCTCAACTGCAGAAAAAACTCTAGGAGACCAACCAACATCTCAAACTATTGGTTCTGAAGCTGCCTATTTTTTATTATTTGTGAAGTTGGTGTCTTAAGGACAACGAGCTGCAATGTGTCCCTGCTTCCCACAGGAGAAACACCCAATCTTATTTACAAAAAAATTTGTAGGAGGCGTGCTTTACTATTGGTAGCCCCCCCTATTGAAATTTTGAGAGCTCTAGGATGGATGAGGAGTGAGCCTTTGCTGGGTTTGATTGTTATTACAATTTTATTGTTGCTGAAACCTTCCCTTTCCTTGGTTGTTGTTGTGAAATCTCTTTTTGTGGGAGTTTTGTCCCCCTTTAAAGGATGATTGTTGGTTTTTGGAGCTAGGAGTCCCTTGATCATAATTCCCTTTAGAACCTGCCCCACTGTTAACTGCTTGACTACCAGAATAACCACCCTGTCCTGACTTTACTTTCCTCTCTACTAGAAAAGCCTTGGTAATAGCCTCCTGAAGGTTTTTAGGTTCAAAGATTGCCACATCCCCCGATAAGAAATCATTTAATCCTCTTATGAAATGTTGAACAAGAATAGGACCATCATCTTTACAACTTGAGAAAGGCTTAAGTTCATAGAATTTTCGCTCATATTCGTCCACAATCATGTTTGCACTTAAGATGGTGGAACTCTTCTGCCCTACCCTGCCTCCATTGGTCAGACATGTACCGATCTTTGAAACTATCTAAGAATAATTCCCAGGAAATGGTTTCAATTCTGACCTAAAGTTTTTCCTCTTCATTGTGCCACCAAGTGGATGGAAATTTCCTCAAGTTCATGATGGCGCATCTAGCTTTCACATTACTACTAAAGGAGTGCATGGAGAAACATCTTTCAAGATCAAACAACTAGGTTTCAGCTGAGGATCCTCCTTCATTACCATAAAAGTAGGGTATCTTAATTTTGAGTAAGTCCCTCATGTGAGCAGTATTGTTGGCTTCCATCTCTGGTATAGTTTTCCTTCTTCTAGGGCTTCTATCCCTTTCCCTATCATGATGGTGAGAGTGGTTTGTTTCCTCCTGGTTTCCTTTTTTTTCTATGGCATCTAACCTTTGTAAAATTTGTTGCATGAGTTGTCTCATCTGGGCCCCTTCAGAGTCACGACTTTTACTCTCATTCCTATGGTGACCCTGATCCTGTTCTCCCTCAAATTCCCCATGGGAACTCTCTCGCTGAGATCTAGAGGAAGAATCCTGGACTCTTTCCTTAGGTCTTCCACGGGTGATGGGAGGCATCCTAGATTATAATACCTAGTGTGAGATGTTACCTATGGTATTGTTAATTGCAAACAAAATTGATTTCTAGATAACCAAATATGCAAGCCAAAAGTGATCCATTTCAGTAAATCATCAAGTTTATTAAATTTATGATGGATATGAAGGGTCACCAAAATCCTTCAAAATGAACTGAACAACCCACATAATGTTTATTACAAAATAAAAATAAAAGGAAAGTTTAAAAAAAAAATTAAAAATTAAAAACTACATAATAAAAAACAACTACTATGAAATTTATGCCTACTTGTAGAAGGCATAACTTTCTAATCGTAGCATGAAACAATACGTTGTTTACACCATTGGAAAGATAATAAAATTATCTAGAGGAAAAATTGAGGAGCACTTCAACTCCTCAGAAGAAGATCGATCCAAAAATGCTTTGAAGACCTCCAAAAATACAAATTACTAAAATCTATCAAAAAAATAAAAATAAAAATAAAATAAAAATAAAAAAAATAAGATTTTGATATACACAAAAAATTTATGCCAGCCTCCTTTGATTCATCATCAATCTTGTTCTAATCAAATATTGATACAACATAAGTCAAGGGTAGTTAGGTGACCTATATTTAATAAGGAAATGCTCAGTTAAACACAAATAGATCCTAGAGCTCCTAGTGTACCAACCTAGGGCTATGATACCAAATGTAATGTCCCCATAAGGATCAAGTCTAAAGTACAGAGATAACAACTAGATTTTTTTTTAAATGTTACTGAGACTATTTTAGAAATTATAAAAATGAACATGTCCTTAAAGGTTCCCCTTAAATGATTTCCATGAATATAAAAAAAATATTGATTCTATAAATTACCTTAATGAATTCATTTCCTTTCCTAATTTGCATTGTATTTAGATTTTTTGAAATGAGACAGAAATAAATACATTGTACTTCTAAACAAAGTTACCCTTTTCTTTAATTTCATTTCCAATTAACCTTGCCTACACATAATTCATTTGTATTACCAAAACATAAATAACTCTTACTCCCAATTTTCATTTCAAGAGAGATAGGATACAAAATACACAATCACATTCCTTTATCACAAATTTCATATTTCCAAATAACCATTCCCTTTGATGTCCCTAAAGCTACCCATCCCAAATTACATTGCTTTTTCCTTTAATATTCAATACAAATACATCAAATTGCCCAAGGGCTTACAACAGATATCTACATATTTATTTACAATGGATAGGAGTACAAGAAAATTTTAAAGGAAATCTTAATCATTGAATAAATCAGAATCCAAGCCAAGACACGAACCACGAACAATACCTCGAAGAGATTTACCACCCAACCATGTGAAACTTGTGAAGTTCCAACCCCCGTGCTAGGAGTTGGAGGAGTTTCTTTATAGGAAGCAATGGCTCCAACTAATATAGTTGGTTTTAAAAACATTAAAACAATTCCCGAAAGCATAACTAAAGGTTTTATTAATATTTATTTACTTATTTAACTCACCAAGACCATAAAAGAACAAAGGTGAAACTAATCCTCAAGGAATTCACATATCCCAATGGAAACTAACTAGCCTAGCTACTAGGACGTATCAGGTTCAAAACTCCTAGGTAAGCTTAGTTTTACTTATTGAATTATTATTACTCTATCATATTTTATTTTGCAATTACATCATTAATTTTACAAGTATAAAGATATAAAAACACCTTTCTATACATACATACATATCTGTGTGTGTGTGTGTGTGTGTGTACCCATATATACATACACATATATTGCACAAATAAAGCATCAGATTCATATTTCAAAAGATAGAGAAGCATAATTCCTTAATATATAATACAAATAATGAGACAAAGAAAACATACACTAAAGCATAAATCACCAAATCACAAATTTGTAAAACTACTTAACCCCCCCAACTGAGGTGACTTCCTAAATAGGAACCTATGTCAACAAGGTTTCCTTGAGAGCGCTTTGGAAGTATCTCCACACAACAACATTTAAGGATTTTTTTTAAGACACACTCAGACCTATGTAGCTAGGTGAAGTTAATGCCCGGTACCTGCATCCTACATCACCAAATCAAGAGAAATATCTATACATATATATAAATATACAAGCAATGTCAAACAAGGAGGGAGAGTGCAACATCGTGTGGATCTCCTATACAAGTGACTACGACTGCCTCTCCTCATCCTACAAACACATCAGATAGCATCATGAATATCAAGGCATAATTGGCTTAGTATGGTTAGCTCCAAAAATAATCATTACTTCATAATGTAAATCAAGAATTGAATCCTCTATATAAGAAATACAATCAAATATATGAAATAACATGTCTTGATTAAAAAAATTTAAATCATTTTATATCTTCCATTAAATAGTTTAATTATCCAAACATATACTCATAATGTCTCTGTTGTCAACCAAAATTGCACCCTGTTAAGTTTGCAGAAACTTAACCTTTTGGAGAAACATGGAAACATTCCAAGGCTGTGGGTAACTATAGCTGGAATGAATCTCTGGGTCCTAGGCTGGCTTCCTATCTGGTTAATCACTCTACTACCTAAAACCAATTCCTTTGAAAGAGAAAAGGGATAGAAGGAGAACAAAAAATGAAAACTATGTCCTAAAAGGTGATGAACCAGAAGATATCTGAGAAATGCACAAATAACCCGACACACAATGAACTAGCTACTTAAGCTTTCTTACACAACCCCACTAAATCATACTATCTGCATAATCAATTTATAAGAAGGCCAATAACGACAATCCCATTAAAGGAGAAAGATTTCTCACAATTTTGGGAAACTCTGACTTGAGCACAACTTAAAACCTGCAAACAAGCATGAAGTACTGCATAAAGGCACTAATATGTGATACAAATTAAGGACAAAGAACATCACAGAAAGCTGTATCAATCACTAAGTACACAATAACACACTAAATAAGGGAAGGCATAAGCTATCTTTCACATTCAAAGGTGTTACAAATCTGTATATTTCTCTGAAATGGGTTACAAAAATCTCTTTGCTTCAGTCAAGAACTCAGAAAAAGTTACAAAACAGCAAGCCAAAGGGAAGAAGAACTCTTTAACAATGATTCCTCAACTCATATTTATGCATTTTCAGCCAACTGCATTTTGGAGAGCAATAACTTCTGGATCGGATATTTTCTGTCCAGCCACTATTTAGCCCTTTAAAAGTCTACAAAGATACAAGTTGATGACACCAAAGTCATACTCAAAAATATCATCATAAATACTCCTTCACAGAAGCAGTCTTATCCCTCTAGAAGAATCAAAAAAGTCTCTAGATTGTAATAACTTTTCTATAGATTTTAACAGCTGCAACCTCTGACCTTTTCAAAGCTGACCTTTCCATCTGTAAAAAATCTGATTACCAGTGCATGAGAACAATCTGATATTTTTTTTGCTTCTGAAAACTTCCACAAATAAAACATGGACTTGCAATAAAATATTAAAATTCCCTTTGAAAATTATCTTTGTGTATGTTTAAAAGCCTGTAAAATCCCAGATTAATGCATGTATTACCCAAAAATTAGCAGAAATCGGCAAGTAGTACCTTCTATTTGCTCTGAAAATCACATCTCTAATCCTTGATTGTCTCACTTTTGCCTTCTGCGAGTGGGCGACGAGCCTTCTTTAACCCCCATTTCCTATTTGTCACCTACTCACACAGCTTCTATGTTCTACTTTTTTCCTCTGCGTAAGTGAGCGACGCTGTCCTTTCATTCCTCAGTCGCAGGCTCGCGAGCTATTTTCTACCCCTACCTGAGTCTTGGCGACTGAGCGCCAATGCATTTTTCTCTTCAGCTATTCCTTTCTCGCACAGTCACTGGCTGCTTAAACTGACCTTTTTGATTTGGGTGACTGAGTGACATCCCTTTTCTTACTGCATATTCTTCTCGGTCACATACTCACTCGCCTTTTACTTCAGCTTTCCTCTCATGTGCGGGTGGGTGACGGCATCCATTTTCTACTCGGTTGCCAACTCGCAAACCTGAAAACCATACTTCATTATTGACCGCGAGTGCGCGACAATACACCTTTTCCTTTTCAGTTGCTCACTCGCGAGTTGTTCTTCTTTGATCTTTAATGTCTGGTGATTGCGTGATGACTTTATCTCCTAACTTGTTGCATACTCGCAGGTTCCTTTTTCCTTTATTTGAAAACAGCAGCGACTGAGCGACGAGCTGAACAATTCCTTTGGTCGCACGGTCGCAGACCTTTATGACCCTTGAAAACTGTCTATGCGACTATGCGATGCATCCCCCTTCTCTAATTCTTCACACACTCGCGAGCCCTCATGACCTTTGAGAAACATTTATGCGACTGAGCGACGAGCTCCTTTCTTAGCTCGTCGCGCACTCGCATTGCAAAAGACAAACGGGTTAAAACATGAGCGACTGGGAAACTGCTATGACTCGCCTCGTCGTGCACTTGTAGGACTTAAAACATTGACATAAAGACTTGAGCGGGTGAGCGACTACTATATTTCAAACATGACTCGCTCAGTCGCGAAGCACTTGATCAACAGCATAACTTCTTTGGCGACTGCACGACATACAAATCTTCAACTCATCGCTGACTCGCAGACCTGAGACCTGTCCTACAAAAGACATCGTGACTGCGCGATATACACTTTAGATTGTTGAACCCGCTCAGTCGCGCAACTTAAAAGACTTGACAAGGGTAGATCGCGACTGCGCGATGACCATGATTGGCAGCTCATCGCGCACTCGTGCAACTTAAAAACTTTGATTTAAACAGACCATGATTATGCGATGAGACAAAAGCATGACTTCAAAAGGGTTTGACCTGGGTGGGAAAGTAATTTTTTTAAAAAAATAACGCGCCAAGACTTGAGGTTTAAAATGTGGAAAAACAGAAAAAAGGCGTGCTTCTATGCTATGCGAAAAAATACCTTCGCATGTAGAAACCCGCAAGCCTTTGCGGAAAATTACCTCCGCAGGTAGAATTCCGTAACAAGGCAAAATTCCTTCTCTTTTTTGCCCTTTTCGGAAAATTGCCTTCTTAGGTAGAATTCCACCTCTTTCTGCCTTTGCGAAAAATGACCCTCTTAGGTAGAATTCTGCCAAGGAAAATGCTTTGCAGAAATTTACCTTCGCAGGTAGAAACCCGCAGTGGAGAAGATGATTTTTGAAATCCCGCAAGCCTTTAATCTTGGTACCGAAAATCGGTAACAGTCTCATAAACTAATCAAAATAAACTAAACATAGAGTCCATAATGCTCAATATAGAAATTATGTCTGTGCAAAATATCAAGATACTAGGGTGGGCATTACACCTGAATTACTTTCTGGAAGGAACCCCGTTGATATGTTCCAACATCCTGGGAAGTAAAATCTTGTTACATGAGCTCTTCCCTTCCTTACTACCAAGGAAGGCTTGAAGATGTTAGTAGATCCTACTATAAAGGGAATATTTTCTTTTGATAATATGGCCAAAGTTGTAGCCTTTGCTTCAATATGTGTGCAGCTTGAGGTTTCCCACAGGCCATTTATGGGTAAATTTGTACAAGCCTTAAAACTTTTGTATAATGAGTTGGTTGTGAGTAACAAGGGTGGATCTCAAAAATCTATTCAAGTAGAAGATTTAACAAGTAGATGCTTGAAATTTAACATGTTCAATGTATATTACTTTCCCCTACAGATATGTTCAATGTATATTGCTTTAAATTTAACATGTTGAATGTATATGTGTTTGTGTCATTGGTAGGTTGAGGGGATGAAGTTGTAGGGCGGTTGCTTTGTAAAAGTGCCCTTATTAGCCCTCAAATCAAGTTACTAGTCAATTATAAATGTATACAAGAAAAAAAACATAAGGAGATCTTTGGATATGTTGAGTAAACCCTTAATGAGTATCTAATGTTCTTTGTTTGTGCCAATTCCCTCAGGGCAAAAAGTTATGACTAAAAAAGAAGCAAACAAGGGCTAGTAGGCCTAGGGTGTCTAATGAAGGGATGGTTATTGAGGGTTGGTCAATGTTACTACCAAGTGTTGTAAAGAGTCATTTTGTGTCCTCTAATGTAAAAAATGCTCTTAAAATAGTTAGCCTATTGATGGTATGTACTTTCCGCTGCAGATATGTAGCTCATGCATATGCAATGACTTGTCATTAACAAGTTGCTTGCTTGAAATTTTTAAGCATTAGTTTAGTAAATTGTTCCTAAATGATGCATGTAATATTATTTGTGCCTTGACTATCTTAGAGAAGAGATAAAATCATTATTGGGGCAATAACACTATACTTAGGTACCAAAACATGACCACATTTCTTGGGTCTTAGGATTCAATTTTATGGTGAAATGCATTCTATGAATTCATGTCTTGCTAGGAGCAGCAGTGGAAAATTATTTTCTTATCTCCAATATATAGTTCAAAAAGAGATGATGAGCAGATAGAAATCAAGATCTACATTGTACCCTTGTTGACATATCCATGGGGAACATCTTATTACCCAAGTAAAAAGGTGAAATAAAGAAAACCTTTCTTGCAGCCAATGAGTTCAAGATTTATATTCTGGAATATGACAGTTGGAGCTTGTTAAAGAATTGGAAGGGCCCAATTTAACTGATGGAGGTCATTTTGTTGCCACTAAATGTATTTTTGTCCACATTAATGGATACTTTGCACCAATAAAGTGACACTCCCATGTATAATTCTACTTGAATTAAAGCTTTTTATTTTAAAGCACTTGAGTATTTCTCTAGGGATTTTTGACTTTTACAATACAAAAATACTTCGATTCCATTTGAACTTTAGTATGAAGACTACTTATATTGGGTGATTTTTACTAATTTTTTGTCTTGATTATTAGATGGTTAATGAGAGGTTGATTAAACTTATAATTTGCAAGTGTTATAAAAAATGATGGATCTACTAATCTCATGTGTTCTCTATTGCATAGTTTTTTGGGAATAAAATTAAACTTATTTGAAAGGTTTTGGAACCAAACAACTGCTTTAAGTAGGCTTTAATATAGATTTGGATAACTATTTCTTACTTTATGAACATTGTTCTGGTTATTTTGGATTGGTCCTAACAGCTGCCCTGCTGCCCTCATATATAAATTTCTAGTCTTTTTTAGTGGTAGATAAAATTTGCATTCAACTCTTGTTGTTATGATTTTCAAGGAAAACATAATTATGTAAATTTAATATACACACAAGAAAATAAATCTGATGTTTCAGACCTTTGTATTGACATATTCCATACTTTTTAGACTTGGACTTGGAGAGTACTTTGCAAGCCCCATTTTTTCACTCTTTTTCCTTACATCAACCCCAAGTGGCTCTTCACCATTTAATCCCCCACTCATCCCACTACTCTTTCCATTTGATCCATCAGTTGTATTTGAAAATGGTGAAGGAGGTGATGGAGGAACCACTGAAAATTTCTAAGTTACCAGATCCAGACCCTAGACCTTGGATTCGGGTCTGAGTCTGATCCAAGTCTATATTCATAGACTGGTCTGCACCGGATCTAGGCAGGGTCTGGATCTGGACCTATGGGTCCATCAAGATCTACAGACTCCGAACCTGGACCTATAGGTTCATCTGGATCTGTAGACCCACGGATCCTGATGAATTCACAGGTCCAGATCCAGCATGGATCCCTTGAAAATCCTTGGGGATCCCGTGTGAATCCTCAAGGATCCTGCATGAATCCTTGAGGATCCTACGTGAATCCTCGAGGATCCCCAGGGACCCATCAGAGATTCATACTATGAAATGATTTAGTTTTAGAATTATGTATATTTCTCTTATTTTTTGTAGATATAATTATATATATATATATATATATTTATATATATATATATATATATTTATATGTATATATACACACAAGAACCCATAAGAATCCTACTGGAAAAAAAATTCACAAATCCATGAACTAGATTTGCAAACCTGAATCCGTCCCCAAACCCAAATCAGCAACTTAGCCTGAAATGAACATAATCTATTCTTCAGAAATTAAAACATACTAAGTGCTAGATATTCACAACAAAGAGCATAGCCTGAAAATGCATACTTGGATATTGAACAAAATCAACTCCATAATCCTCAAAAAGGGTCTCATCAATTATCACCTTCTTTTGCCAAAACCTTTGGTAAGTCAAGAATGCAATCATGTTATCAAATTATTCTCCAAGCGGAACTAAAAGAATACTCACATGTTTTCTCTCTTCATCTTGGGAGGTCTGTGTTTTCTCCCATTATCCTAATTTGACTTTGTTTCAAAAAAATATCAGCTTCTATCTCGACAGAAAACTCAGACACCAATGGAAAAATGGCATAAGGTGCTACCCCTAGTAAAATCCCTAATTGCATAGGAAGAACACAACCACATGGTGCATCAACATGAGTGTATGTGAGTAGTTCAACACAAGTCAATTTTGGATAGACTACAATATAAGTAAATAATATTAGAAATATTTTACAACATATCTTTACAATTAATTTTTCCTGTTTGGGTAGAAAAAATATTAACTGGAGACTTTCCAGCATTGGAATAGTTGGATTTCTTGTACTGAAAAAATTAGAAGATTTGTAAAGAAACTTTTCTTTGTAATAATGGTTAGAAACAAATTGTATCTACCTCGATAGGATGGTGGAGGAAGGAATATTAAAAATGATGCAGCAACATGAATTTTTGGCTTCTTTGGATGATGTTCAGAGGGTGCTATCCTTGGAGAAGCTGCAACTAGACCTACAAAATATATCAATAAAATGGACTTATGACCATTATTCTCTCGTTATTCTTTTAACTATTTTGCGAACAGGGGCCAAGTAATCATGGGAACTCCATGACATACACTCTCTAGTGTAGAATTCCACCCGTAATGAGAAAGGAAGTGTCTTGTAGATGGGTGAGAAAGAACCGGTACCAGAGGAGCCCAATTAGCAGCATCATACTGTGGCCCCTAGTTCGATCCTCAAAACCCTCTGGTAAAAGCTGAGAAATATCTATTTCCAAAGAAGAAGAGTCTCCAAATTTGTATTGGTGGAGCACCCAAAGAAACTGGTGGTCCCTATCTTCTAGTCCAAGTGCCAAATCTATAATTTTCTCCTTCAAAAAAATGACTCCGCTTCCAAATGCCAAAAATAGAACTAAGGGGGTAGGTTGCTGATCTAACCATTTGAGGCAGCTAGTTTCATCGAGAGCATTAGACTCTATGAACATCAAGGGTCCTACTAGATAGATGGAGTTTGAGTAACTTTTTCAAGGTATTATGTTGTCATTTCTCATGCCATTCAGAAGACTAGGCTTCAGCTATATTCCTTTTTTACCATGCAACTACCTTGGTACACATGTATGCAAAATGTGGTAGCAAAAACAAAACCACATGAATTGTTTACAGAATTCCAACTGTCCATGTTTCATGAAGTGTGTCATGTTTCTAGAACCCTTCCTATTTTTCTACAAATTTTCTAAGGAGAAAATAAAAATACCACTGGGAGAAAAGCACACAGCCAATAGGAAAAATGAAGTAAAACGCAAAAATTATAGCTTAATAGGAAAATTTGTAGGGACTATAGGATAAGCCGATGGTGTTGTGATTCTCAAGAGCCCAATTAATATGAATGTGCATCTAAAAACATTAGTCTCCTACCTTAACGACAGAGACTAACAACTGTGTTCTATCACTTTTCTTTACCACATTGTGGATAAAACACATTTTTCCCTCATACATGTTTAAAAAGTGAGAAATGGTGAAAATAATATAACTCCATCCTATCTAATAATATCCTTTCCAGATGAACAAATAATGTCAAACTTTAAATATTAAGTATATGAGTTGTGAATTCCAAACAAAAAAGGCACTTATAAGAACCATATTTCTCCACAAGAATTAGACTAGATCTTCTAAGGATAAAAAGAACATAATGTCAAATGCAGCAAGCTCCTTTAAACAGTGAAAATCATAGCAACATTAAAAACCATTTGAGATTTTGAGAACTATCTCCAGAACAAAGCTTGAGCCTTAGGAATCTGGGTTAGATTTCCCTAATACCTGGCAGTGAGATTTTGAGAACCATCTCCAGAACAAAGATTGATCCTCAAGAATCCAGGTTAGATTGCCCCAATACCTGGCTATGAGATTTTGAGAACCATCTCTAGAATGAAGCTTGATCCTCAAGAATCTGGGTTAGATTTCCCTGATACCTGGCAGTGAGATGACAAGATGTAAGGAACAGAGATGCCCCTAGTGATTTGAAATTGTGGAATACCCACTTTTGAATATGAAGTATGAAAACTAAGCATGCCCCAACTGATGAGATGACCCTAGCAACGAGGAATTTTCAAAATTAGATCAGATTGATTAAAAATAGATTCGAAGTGATTCAATGATAGTTACAAGAGGTCTGAGAGCCGCATAGTAGAAGGCTTCTCAAGAGGAATGATGTCGTGTCTCCTCCCAAGACCTCTCTAGCTACTCTAAGACCTCTCACAACTCTCGGTCCCTTTTTGTGAGCCGGGCATCTTAGACATCCAACTATCTCTATGGGTCCCTAATCTCTCACTGCATCTGCCAAAATTTCTCCCTAGATCTCCGCAGGGCATCCTGCGTCTGTGCCAAAAAATTTCCTGGCACTGGATCCTATGTAGGATGCTCCTTCTATAATGGATCCTCTTGTATCTACTCCTACTCAACTATCTTCTCTGTCCTCCTCCATCTAGAGTGCCTCTCTAGTGCCCCACTATAGCCAACACCAGGATCATTCCTCATCTACCAAAGAGGGATGTCAACCTATGTGGTACGTGACTGAGGCCCCATATGTGGAGTGGTTGTAGTCCCTACTATGGTGGTGGCTATATTACTTGCGGATGCACAGACTGTGCTAGTGCTCCCAACACTACTAGATCTGTAAATTGGGGGAACAAATGGCTAGAAAAGTACTCTCTCTATACAGGCGTCATGCCACCATCTGCCACCCCCTCCATGTAATCCCAGTGAGTCAATGGTAATTATTGAACATCTATCATGAGGCAACCAAAATCTAGTCATGCTAACCAGCCCTTGCTCACCTCATCGGCAAAGCGGGCGTATGGGCACTACTCCTATGAAATGTCTTGTGGTTGGTAGAACTTCCGCCACACCCGTGTCAAAGGAAACCTCTCGATCACTGCAATAGATTGGCCAATCAGTGGTTGTGAATAAAATATATATCCGAGTTGGGCCCTAGCATTGTCCCATGCCTCATTCATTCTCCAAGGTTGCCATACTATTGCTACCAAGTCATCTAGCTAGGCCCGCCACTACTCAATCTTACTCAGCGTGGGCTGGGTCATCTAACCTCTGTACCTATAAATATAAGGCTTGTGAGGCTGCCTCATATTGTTGGAAATACAATAATTGGAAAGCAAGATACTAAGAGGGGGGGTGAATCAGAACTTCAAAATTAAACACTTAAAACAAACTAATCCACATTCATACATATATGAATCTAATGTAATATTAGATAGCATCTACACAATGAAATAAATAGCTCATAACACAAGTACTTGGTAACCTAGAAACCCAAATAGGTAAAACTGGGGTGGATATGACACCCACAAAATTCTCCACTACTGCAGTAATAAAGTGTGCCTGTAAAGGCTACAAAAGTTGATTACAAGATGCAATCTACCCTGTTAAAGGTCTGCCTAGTTAAGAGCTAAAGATCATTACAATCTACCCTGTGAAAGGATTTCAACTTACAATAAAGTAAGCACTCTGTTAGGAGATTTAGAAAGGTTTTCTAGAACCACTTTGTTAAGAAATTTTCACCTGATACAATGATTAGAATGTCTCAAGTATTGATCCTTTGTTATGCACTTTGATGCTGATGATGGATCTCCTCTTTCCAATACCTTCTATGATCTCACAATCTGATATAAATTTACTCTATTGTTCACTATTTTTTCACTCTGCTTGATCTCTGCTTCTTAATAAAATAACCCTCTCTGCATTTCACTTCAAAATGAAGTCACCACACACTTCGTCTACTCTCTTCTTACACACAAAATAGGGTTTAGAAGCAATCTAATATATATGTTCAAGTCTGATAGTGAGATCTAGATCAACAATCAAGATCTAATACCCATACCTTGATGGTATTACAATTAATGTTTACAATAGATCA
>MU225818.1:2069823-2116842 GCA_018584345.1 Thuja plicata | reverse complement strand
CATGCATAGGATAAAACAATTAAATGCATAACTAACTCTGTAGAAGAATATTAAATGCATACATAAGTCAGCCCAAAAAGCTTATACAAGTTGGCCAGATCACTTATCCTCAAAGTTTGAATCATTCCAGACATGTATACAAAAATTATTCTACTTGGCACTTGACTTCTCTATCGCTTGACACTTAACATCTCTATATCATACTCAGCTCGGCAATGTAACTAGGCAAACTAAATACTGCTTAGCCTTGCATAGTTTTAGATCAGCCACAGTGATAGCCAACTAAAACTACCTAAGTGAATGACTAAGTTGTGGTCACTAATCATCAACAGAAATTAGAGATTAACAATATTCCCGATTGATATTAGTGGCAAAAACACACTTATCATTACTTCCATTCATTTCATCAAAATGTTGCCTAAGTATACTAAGTACTCCCCCTAGGAATATACTCAGTAATATTCATACAAAAAGTTTACATGTCTTCAAAACATATATACAAGTGTACATGTTCTATATTGATGTATCATACCGTATCCTTTCCAACTTCCTTGCCAATTCCCCCCTTGTTTTTGTCACTGATTGCTGGTGGGGTTAAGTTGAACTTATCCAAAAATTGTTTATGAAGTTGCAGGGTGGATTCAAATGTAGTATCCCAGCTTTCCTTAGTAATCTTCATAACTTCAAATTTTATTTCTAGCTCAGCAGCTAGACACACTAAACTTTCTGCGATTGATAGATTTGCATTGCTCTGTGATAACTCCTTTGTAATTGAAAGTTCCTTCTGTATTACCTACAAGTGAGGCAACATGCTTGTCTAAATAGTTATTGATTTGGCCCTAATTCAACCATCTTTAGCCATAAGCTCGGCTATTCTCCATTGTGCATTGATCAACTTAGTAAGATGTAAAGAACTAGAAGTAGTAGCTTTACCCAAAGTAGTGCCAGTTGATCTATCTAACTATAGCTTCTCAACAAGCTATAGATTGTCCTTTGTGAAAAATTCAACATCACATAATTTCCTGTACAAAGAATAAACATGGCTGTAACTTTCTCTAAAGTTTCTACAAGAATAGAAAGTTCAACCTGTTTTGTTGCAATCTCTTCTAAGATTTTCTCCAGAACTTTTCTCTCAAATCTTCTTCTGGACCATTCTAAAAGTTTTTTGTTGCTTTCTATGTCATCATTAGTTACCTTCTGTATAATGTTAACTAACTAATCAATAACTGGAGCTTGATGAATTTCATCCTCTAAGTCAAAAGCCTTTGCAAATATATCTTTGATGTCATGCAACACCTACTTTTGCTTTTGTTCTATCTTCATCTCTTCCTGTATCTTCTTTCTCTTAAGCAATTCTTGAAGAGTCCCTATTTTTTCAAAAGATAATTCATTGGGATCCCTTTGTGGAATCAAAATTACCTCATCTAATGTTACATCTAGAACTTGAGACTTCTTCTTCAGAACTTTCTTTTTCTTCAACTCTGGTGAACTTATGCTTGGCTGCATAATACCTTTTCTTGTGATAGTGTCAATATCCATTGCCTCTTTTAATTATGTCAATATTGTCCATGGATTGGGCATACCACCAGTTTTAGGACCAATAGGAGTGGATGATGTAGAGTGTGGTAGATCAACCAACACTTGCATTGCCTCTTCTTCCTTAGGCTTATCAACAGTATCCGTTATCACTACTCCACTATCTAAAACTATTTTCACAACCTCTAAAATAGGTGGATTCTGTGAAGTTACCTCTTGTGCATTTGTTTGCTATTTCTCTTCACCTTTCTGATCATTAATAACTTCAATTATCTCATCAGATGTTGTGTTCTTTCCTTCTTCAATATCAGTTGCCTTAATAGGCGAATCAGTATATGTACCACTTGGCATATCTTGTTCCTCGACATTCAAATTGCTTGGATCATCAACTATGAAATCCATCAGACTGTCTGCAATCAAATCAACAGAATTAGTTGAGTCTAATGCATCTTTGGTATTGTCCTATTCTATAGAAATTTGACCTTGAGTCATCTTTGGCTCAGGGGTAGTTTCCACTTCAAATTCTTTTGTCTTTTTCTCGGATGTTCCCTCACCAGATTTCTTATCTTTTGGAATGGCCAGTCCAAAGATTTCCTTCCAAATCCTTGTGCTCTATTGTACTATACCTTCAATATCATTTTTTAGAATAGCATAACCTCTGAGCTTAGGAAAAAACCTATTCTTGTATTCCTCAATGAATTTGGCGATTTTTTTTGAGGTTAACTCAGGTATTACCTTGGCTAGAGTTCCTTCCCTGATCTATCTCTCTATGGTAAGTGAAAATTCCCATTTGCTTGACAGAAAATCATATAGTTCATTCGGTAGATGATTTCCTATCTCTGTAGGAGTTGACTTGAAATTACTCATCATATCCAAGAGTGCTTCCTAAACTTTGTTCCTATCCACATTATTCAATTTCTCATACTTAATGAACTTGAAAGTTGCTAACCCTGCTGAATTTCTCAAAGTGTCACATACTTCATCGATACTAACTGGTTTCTTAAATTGTGATGTAGGTATGTTATTGGGTTCATCAATTTTAGTCTTTTCATCATCACTATCTATCCCCAAGTCTAGTTTCCTTCTTGGCCTCTTTGTTGGCTTACTTGGCTTAGTCTTAGGAGCAATTTTAGCTTCCTTTCCAGAACTGCTTTCTGAAACCTTCCTCTTTCCATACACTTTTGTTTGTACTTCAGCTGGAGAAGTAACAATAGATGCTCTAGTCCTTGGATGATTAGTTGTAGGAGGTGTAACCTTAGTTTTAGATTTGCTCAGCTTGGTTACAATTACAATTGATGGTATTTTACCCTTAGCTTTCTTAGTGATCTCCTCAGATGCACTTACTTCCTCTTTTGTAGATATATCCTCACCTTTTCCTGTGGTTAGGCCTAAAGGTGCATCCTCAATTCTTCATCACTACCTAAAACAACCGTTTTCTTTATGTTTTTCACAATCTTCTTTCTTTTCCTCTCCATGGTTCCCTCTATTAAACTTCTTGAAATTTTAGCTTTAGCTTCATCAAAATATCCAAATCTCTCTGCTGTAGTATCAATTGCCTCAGCTTGAAAGTAATGATGGTAGTTGATGCTTCATCAATGTTAATTTCATATGGAAATGGTTCTAAGCATGTTATCCTAGGTGTAGTGGCCTAGATATATGTGTTATCTATATCAACTAGAAAACATATTTCTTCATAGTGCTTCTCCATTAGTGATCTAGGAATCGTAGTTCTTAATCTCATTCTCTTCTTGAATTGTAAAAAATAGCTCCCCATAATTCTATTGAAATTACTTCAGACTTTCTCAATACATTCACTAATCTGAACTGTAATGGGTCTATCCTTTTTCCAAACAATATTTCCCAATATAGGAAATGTATCCTGAATGTAGAAAAATATACAGACTAGTAAGGAACCAAACTTACATGATGAGCTTTTAGCCTTTCTAATTGATGCTAGGTTCTCGACTAATTGTGTCTATTGTAGCTCAGCAAGATCATATGTATGATTTTTCTTAACAATTTTCCATGCCTAGTCAACGGCTATACAAGGAACACTATCCAGTCTACTTGACTGATAGAACTTATGTGCTATTACTCTTCCTCCAAAATGAAGTTCTAGGTCTTTAATTATAGAGATATTCATACCTCTATTGTTCCATATGGCTCTAGTGTTTAGTGTAATTTCCTCTTTGTTGTTATCTCTCATTGTCCATTTTCCGTTCACTATAAGATATCCAATCACTCAATGAATCATGTTTTTAGTAATCTTGACTGGTCCATTATCCAACCACATACACATAGGAAAAATAACCTTAGCTAAGGATAACCTTAATCCATTCATCTTTGAAACCTTGTGGAAAATCTAGGGCATGAGTTAACCCTTTGTCCGATAAATTTTTGAATTCTCCCTTCAGAACTCCATCGACACACAATTTGTTGTAGGATTTCCTTAATTCACTATTACCTACTTCACTAATCTTAACCATGTAACATGATTGAACATCATGGATCATAAGTACCTTGGGTGGAATGAATGAGAGGGCTCCCGTTAAATCACTATGAATTGCACTTTCAGGAATGGCTTGAAAGTTGAGAGGTTCACATTCATCACTCTGTATTAACTGAATTTGCTCTTGTTCTCCCTCCATAATTTTAGCTAGTGCAGAAGAGCTTGCAGCCATAATCTTGAAATTAGGGTTTGAAAGATGAAGAACAGAGTACCTTGGCAAGTAATGCTTCGCACTGTTCATCTTAGGATTGTTGACAACACACTGACAAAATCTTCTATGCTAACTTCATTAAGATCAATTATGAAAATTACTTCAATCACTCCGTAAATAGTAAAAATATCGAGGTAAAAATGAAGTATCAACTATTCATCCTTTATAGAATTTGAAAGGTCAAGGTAGATAAGCAATGAATGTTTTGCCCATTGAGTTAGTGCAGGCCAGCTGTCCTCGACTTTCTAACACAACTTGCATCCCACTCGACTTACTAAACTTGGCCATAACAAAACTTACTCAGCAAACAAAACTTGACACTCACTAAAGAACTTAACCTTAGTGTCCATGATTATTGCTTAGCACCTATAGTGCAATTGGCTCATCTCAGCTTTTGTCTTCAAAAATATGTCCTAGTGTATCTTAACATATGCAAATATGGACTTTGGTACATTTCATGTTAGGAACTGATGTAAGATGAGAGTTTTAGATGCAGTTCCTTACATACCTCTTTTACTTAGTTGGAGATGATGTGATCACTTTATCCATTGGATTGGGTGACCTTGGCTTCACTAGCTTCACTATCGCATGGTTCAGACTTCTTAACCCACATCTTGTTCATTTGTGCTCTAATTTGCTCAACTATAGGAGCAGGTACCCTAGTCTTACAATCTTTCCTTGTATGACCAATTTTCAGACAACTGTGACAAACTAGGCTTCCATTTATCCAACCTTTAGATTTTCCTCTGAAATGTGTCCTTATGCATTTTTCTAGAACATGTCCATACTCACCATAGTAATGAAAACTATGCCATGTGTTGTAATCCCACTTGTAAGTATTGCCTTTTCTTGGTGATTTCTCTTGTACCTTTGATGCCTAGTGTTGCTTACCTTTAGATCTGCAATCTTATGCTTTATGACCATATTTGTGACAGTTATAGCAATTACCATTGAGTCTAGGTGTTTTTCTTGCCTTTGTCTTACATTCACATGCTTGATGTCCAAACTTATTACCATTAAAGCAATAACCATTAAAGTTAGTTTTTAAATTGGACTTACCATTCTTGCTTCGATAAATGTTTGTTGTATGACTTGGTTTCCCATAGTGGTGGCAAACAGGTTTGTTGTTTCTTGGCTTTACATACCTTCTTTCACCTATCTTAGATGATTCTCCATCTTCAGTGGTTGTATGTTGTTTAGTGTGACCTAATCCAGAAGAATCTTTAGGTCTTCTTGATGCTTCCACCAGTTATTCAAAGTAGCTCATAGCTGCATTGGGATCATTCACTCTATTATTAAGTTCTTTCTTAGATCTCAATTCATCTTTCAACTGACTATTCTCAGATCTAAGATTTACAATCTCCAAGTCTTTCCTACTGATCTCTTGATTCACAAGTATGAATTGATTTTCCATGTCAACTTGATTGACTGTCATTGTTTGTACATCATGTGTTCTTTCATCAAGTCTGGTAGTCATCATTCTTTTGTCTTCTTCTTCCATAGCCTTGTCATCTTCGGCTTTCTTTTTCTGTTCAATAACTTCACACATTCTTATTGATTGGGCTTCTTGTTCCTTTTTCAAGTTTCTAACTTCTTCACATAGTGCACTGTTCTTTTCTAGTAGATCTGCTCTTGCTACATCGCTCTCAGTAGAAACTCCATTCTGAAATAAATTTGTGGTGTCCTCTTCCTGATAATAAGTGTCATTCATTTGTTTGGCCAAATCTTTCCTTGTAATCAAGGACTTCTTTAATTCTTGTCTTATTATCTCAAGCTGTTGTAGTGCTAGCTGAATATCAATATTTTAATTCTCAATGACTTTACCCATCTTGTAGATCTCCATCTCCAGATCTGTATATTCAAGTTGATTATGACCTTTTTAGAGAACTGAGCTCTGATACCAATTGTTGGAAATACAATAATGGGAAAGCAAGATACTGAGAGGGGGGGTGAATCAGATCTTTAAAATTAAACACTTAAAACAAACTGATCCACATTCATACATATATGAATCTAATGTAATATTAGATAGCATCCACACAATGAAATAAATAACTCATAACACAAGAACTTGGTAACCTAGAAACCCAAATAGGTAAAACTGGGGTGGGGATGACACCCTCAAAATTCTCCACTACTACAATAATAAAGTGTGCCTGTTAAGGCTACAAAAGTTGATTACAAGATGCAATCTACCCTGTTAAAGGTCTGCCTGGTTAAGAGCTAAAGATCATTACAATCTACCCTATGAAAGGATTTCAACTTACAATAAAGTAAGAACTTTGTTATGTCTGCTAGAACCACTCTGTTAAGAGATTTTCACCTGATACAATGATTAGAATGTCTCAAGTATTGATCCTTCATTATGCACTCTGATGCTGATGACAGATCTCCTCTTTCCAATACCTTCTATGATCTCACAATCTAATATAACTTTACTCTATTGTTCACTATGTTGTCACTCTACTTGAACTCTGCTTCTTAATAAAATAACCCTCTGTGCATTTCACTTCAAAATGAAGTCACCACAAACTTTGTCTGCTCTCTTCTTACACAAAAAATAGGGTTTAGAAGCAATCTAATATATCTATTCAAGTCTGATAGTGAGATCTAGATCAACGATGAAGATCTAATACCCATACCTTGATGGTATTACAATTAATGTTTACAATAGATCATGCATAGGATAAAACAATTAAATGCATAACTAACTCCTTAGAAGAATATTAAACGCATACATAAGTCATCCCAAAAAGCTTATACAAGTTGGCCATATCACTTATCCTCGAAGTTTGAATCATTCTAGACATGTATACAAAAACTATTCTTCTTGGCACTTGACTTCTCTATCATTCGACACTTAACATCTTTGTATCCTAATTGGCTTGGCAATGTAACTCAGCTCAGCAATGTAACTAGGCAAACTAAATACTACTCAGCAATGTTGCTCAGCCTTGCATATTTTTAGCTCGGCCACAGTGATAGCCAACTAAAACTGCCTAAGTGAATGACTAAGTTGTGGTCACTAATCATCAACAGAACTTAGAGATTAACACATATCATCACAAATGGGCCTGAAGATAAGCAGGTTCTCCCATGCCCACACTTGTAATACAAATACACCTACAGCCATACTCTTTTCCTCTCTATAGGCGATCTCATGCATCTCATGGTACATATGGGACAACATACACTGGCCCCATCCATATTGTACTGGCTCTGCCGCCATCCGCTTCAACATCCTCCCCCACCCACACTCCAAACCATGCTGACCACTATCTGACATTAGATAACACCCCAGGAATGTTGCTAATACCACAGCCAAGTGATGCTTCAGCCCATACTCTCTGTTCAGCTCTTCCCATGGGATGGCTCTACCCATGACAAGATCATCTTGTAAAATCTCCCTAAGTGTTGTTGTACTTTCCCATGGTTGTACATCATACTCAACCTGTGGAGCATGGAAAGGGATCCTCAGTGTCCTATATATATCCTCAGGGGTAACTGTTAGCTCACCCTGCAGAAGGTGGAAGATGTTCATTGCCGAATGGAAATGCCCCACTAGTGCTCTTAGTAATTTGTGTTTCACCCGAATGTCAGGTACCTCACAAAAGTGTGACAACCCCAGTGTATCGATATGAGCAACCTTGACATCATCTAACTTCCTAACCAGTCTACTGATGACTAGATGGTGTGATCTAAAGGCAATATCTAGAAACTCAACCTGCCAAATAATCGAATAACAGTGCACGATCAGTAATCAGCTAATGATTAAATTTAATCAATGAAAAACTAATAAATGAAGCTACACAGACATCCTAAACAAGGCTACACAGCTGAAAAAAATGCTAACAAACTGAACAAGACTTCGCTAAAACTCAAAATTTCTCTTCTTTCCCTATGCAAAGAAGCAACATTTGTACAAAACTTTGCGCAAAGAAGTACATCACTGGGCACAAAGATTCTCTATCACAAGAAGTTTCACGAGCTCGTGCATGAGAAAACCCCCTTTTCAAGGGTTTCTCACATGAAACATGGGTGCCTTCCCACACAAGGTTATGTGAAGGTACCCATAAGTAAATGCTTTTCAACATTTTCTCACACAAGCTTTCTGTTGACGGGGTTTTGCTGACCGGGTCCGCCAATAGTCATAAGTTGTCACCGGGTTCCGGGGAAACCAGCCAACTCTGCCTGTAAAGGTTGTCCGAGAGAATAAATTCCCCGGGCCTTCAAGCACCTGGGTGTCAGGTCATGATAGTGTGGGCCTCAGTTGGGAGAAGTGACTGTTTTCGAGGGGGATAGCTGGTTTCTTCAACTCACAACTTCTGGAGATTCAATATATTAAGGTTTCCCCTAGCATTCTACACTTAGAAAATAAAGCGAAAAAGATCCTGCAGGGTTAGAATAATTTCATCTAACTATAATCATGCTGAAATGTCTGAAACATCAATAATACTATGATAGACTACACTAAATACCGAAGATATACATAACCATCAGCTAGCATTTTATCAGTAGTGAGAGTAAAGAGGTCGTTAATCTACTTTAACATATCAGAGTAAAAGACATAAAGAACATTAAAACATGAAATACCTTTAACTCAGAAGTAGGAATGCCATCAACATCATTACTGAAAACTCTTCCTTCTTTATTAATATTCCTTCCAGCGAGCACTGGTGCATGATACAATGGTGGCGCCAGGGGAGCATTCAACTATTGAAGACAAAACAATGGAGCATTGAGCTCTGTAACTCCAAAAAGACAAATCACTTTGCTATTGCTATGGACAACAAAATCATCAATTTTTCTGACCCTTGGGAATGGGCCGGTTCGGCTATTTATACAACTCTTTTCCAACTCTAACCCTATTTAAATCATGCTCTAATAAAATACAATATCTAGGGCCGGTACCTACGCCACCCTACAAAAGACCTGGAGATGGAATAGGTCTGCAATGTCAGAAGAATAAGATAAGAATATACATCAGAAGAATCAGTCTCGAGAAGAGAGCCAGAGAGGAGAAAGAAGAAAGTAGGTCCCCCTGGGACCGAGGCTACATGTCTCATAAGTGGAAAATGCGGTGCCCTGTCTCCAATGTGCTAGGTGTACCTCTGAGTGGCGCCTTGAGAAGACCACCTTGTCAGAAAACCAACTGCCAAGTCGATGCCTGTTGATGGGGCCAACTACCCTCTGACAGTCTTTATTAACCACCTCTGAAAGTGACCGGTCGGCCTCGGGGGCCGGGACATGGGTTACTTTAAAGAATACAAAATTTTGGATCCGGGATTCCGAGATCCAGGAACTTACATCCCCAAAGAATAAAGAATTCCCAACACTTGAGTTCTCCTCGGCCTCAAGAGAAATATCAAGATTTCTTATTGTTGTTGAAGGCCTGGAGGAGGAAAGAAACGCTATCTTCATCTACCTCTTTCAGGCTGGCCCTTCTGTGTCTGGCTACTTCGACCTGTTCCCCCAGGTCCAGAACATATTCTTTGAATTCATCTGCCATCCTTGCCGTATCATGACCCTTAAGTATCATGTCAATTAATTTTGTCATCTGGGCCCCATCCATCCCCTCTAGAGATTGATACCGAGATGTCATTATCACATCAAAACTCCCTAAAACTAAATCTTTGAGGGTATATGTATCGGTGCTAAGGGGATCTACCCTGAAAACCTTTATTACATAAGACTTATATAAATTAGAAGAATACTTTACTGTGTTTACCTTCTTTTGCAAGGACTCTACCAGTTGTCTGGTTACCTCCAATGTGAGGTCCAGTCTGGAGTGCTGAGTTCTTACGAACCAAATGATTCCTCACCCAGAATCCCAGATTTGGAAATTATGTCTTCTCCCAAGGTGAGGAGCTCTTCGAGCTCCACCTTCCATGCTTGGTAATTTTTAGTGTCACTCTCCCACTGCTCAATGAGTGTTTCTTCCTGATGAATAATTTGTCGGGCTATGTATAAGTCCAAGAGAGTGGACGCCAGGAAACTTTGAGTGTTTCCTATCTGTAGGGCGACCCATTCGTCTACTGCTTGGGCCTTCTTTTTCATTACTCACAGGGAGTCTATGTCACTCTGCGGTAATTCTTCTAAGGTGGAGGTCCCCGGAGGAGGAGCATTAATGGGTCGGGCCAACTCAGTAAGAAACCCCATAAGGTTTGCATTCTTCTCTTTCTCAGCCTTGAGCCTCTAGGCCTCTTTCTCATATAGAGCCTCCACTGCCCTTGCTGCTTCCTTTAGCAAACCTACCATTCCTTGCTTTCCCCTTTTTCCTAGGGATACCTCTGCAACATTGTAGTCTACGGGATCTGCGGTTGCTTCATCGGCGTCTGGGGGAGGTTTTGCCACAATGGTAACTATTTCTCCGCCCGGCCTAGTTCAAAGAGTATGAACTATCTAGGCTTTCTTGTCTTTTGGCGGGGCCTGGGCTTGGGCCATCATTTCCTCTAAGGAGAGAGGAATCACAGGGGGGACTGAGCCTTTCTTTTCCTGCTATCTACCAGCCACTGAGGGGGGAGGGGTGGTCTTCCTGCCAAAATTCATTCCCTCAATTCTTCCCGACTGTTTTGTGGCTGTGATTCCTTGGTGGCATGGACCTCATCCATCCTCCCTATCTCATCCTTTTCTACAGCAACATTTTCTTCGATCTCCATCTCCTAGGCCTTGTCCTGTATGTCCATTGATGGGTCTGGACCTTGTTAGGATTCCTTGGGGATTTCTTCTTCGAGCTGCTCTTCTTCTTCTCATTCTTCTTCTGCCATGGCCTCTTCCTCGATTGGCAGTAGGGGAGGTATCGGGTCAAGATTCAGAGTTTGGGCCGCTGTGATAACCTGCCCGAAGGTTGCTCCTGGGAGTTGCCCTTAGAACGTGGCGGCTGGGGTTACGGTTATTCTCGAAGGTTCGGTTCCCCCAGCGGATTCCATTTGTCTGCCTTGATTTAGTTGGCCCACTCCCAGACCTTATATTTCCTTATCCCCAGATATAATCTCTGGCCTTGGCTCCTATGTCTTCTTTTCTTGCTCCTATTCCATAGCTTTTTATCCAGGAGCCTCCTTTTCTGCCCCTAGGACCTCTGTCTCTACTTGTGCATCATGCCCCTGCAAATTCCCGAACTCATCAGTTGTAAATACATCAAATTCTTCTTCTGGAGGGGGACTGGGTGGGATCTTTGTAGACTCTATTTCTTTCTCTGGCTCCGGGGAACTGGAAGAAAGAATCTCCACTTCCTGGGGCTGAGACGCCACTGGGGCTGGTTCTGCCTTGGGCTGTTTGATATATTTCCTCTTCCTGTGGGTAACCAGAGGAGGTCCCGCATCTCTTATTGCTGCTGCTTCCAACAGATCCACCCCCATTGCCTTGACCATTAAGGCTGCCAATGATGGGGAGGAAGGAGGACGAAGTGGCCCAATCATTATTGGTGGGGTGGCCAGCTTCGTTATTAACTACTCCCTCATTTGTTGGGAGGCTGCCACCGATTGTTTTATTTGCTCGATGATAGGGACTTCTTGCGCAGAAGGGGTTGTAGCTATTTTCTTTCTTTTGTCTATATCCTGCGAAGAAGTCTCGTCCCCTGGGGTCAATCTTGCTACCGGTGGAGTCATCTTTGGCGCCAGCTGGGCTGTCCGGTGAGTACTCCCAGGGCACACCTTCTTGAAGTAGGCGTTACTTTGTTCTACTACTTCCCGGGTGAATTCTTCAACTGTGGGCTCTTCTTGGGCTTCCCAATTCACCGGTGGAAGGACTCTTTTATCAATCCCCTTTTCTTTATACTAGGGGTCTTCAGTGGGGGCGGCGTTTGAGAAGTTGGCTGGAAACTTTAAGAGCCTCAGCTTCTGCATCATTCCGGCTGTCATTCTAACATAATGCCTGCTCCACACCTCCACATCATCTTGGCAATCTGCCCAAAAGTCCTCCATGTGTATGCGATGGGGCTCTAAAGATCAAGGTAGTGTCATTAAAATTCGGCCATGCGGATCAAAATTCTTCCTCGCTAGATAGAATTCTTGTAAGTTGTAACTTTTTAGCTCATTGTCTGCCTCCTTTGCGGAGGCCAGACTACATGTGTAGTTCCCGCAGGAGATTGGGAACAAGATGTTAGGGACCTTCTTGAGGGCCAAGAAGGCATGCAACTCCATTATTTGTCAGCAATATTCCAGCAGCACAATCTTGTCCCCATAATGTCTGGGCAACAAGTAGGGTTTCCCGAAGAAGTCGGCGACCCTAATGTATGAGTGTTGTTGGAACTAAATATAGTAATGTCTGTAGCTACGGACTAACTTCATTGCCTCAGTGGATAGGCGGTATCTAGCATCCCGGGTGGGTGTGAGTAGATGGTAGTAAACTAACGCATCATTTACCCGGTAGAAACTGGGGAAGCTGGCCCCCCATTGGATCTGTGGAAAATGGTCCCACGGTGCTTTTTGTCCCGGGCCAATCTCGAGTACCCTGTCAGTGAGTAAACCATGGGAATGGGGCCTCTACTATGCTAGGGCTCAGAAAACATAAGAAGTCATATGGAACTTCTTCTTCCGGTTCAACTACTGGAGCTGGGAGTCGACATGGTTGGAGATTATTATCGCTCAGTCAAAGAATTCTCCCTTGGTGGAGATGTCGAGGAGGAAATAATACATCCATTTGGAAAACTCTTGGGCAGAGGGTTGCCCAAATAACCAGGCCAATGCTATTATCCCCATCTGGATGCTCTCTTTGAATTCAAAGCAGGGGATTTCTATCTTCATTCTCTTTGGGTCCCTCTTCGGGGCCTTGAGCCAATGGGTATCATGTATACCCGGGCGGCATCCTCCAATTGTGTAAATTGCTTCAAGGCATCAGTCCTCGTAACCACCATGGCCCTATCAAATTGTGGGATATCCAGGCCTGCTTGAATTGTGACTGGGTCTAGGGACACCAGTGGAGTGGGGTATCCTATGGGTTCTGCAGCTGCAAGCATAATGGCCCGGAAAGAAGAGTTGTAGTTGGCCGCTAGTGTTAGAATAAGCTCCGGAGATTGCACAGAGCATGGGAAGCAAGCTGTCTAGAGGATTCTAGAACCTCCGATGTTGATTGCTAACTGGTCTCCAGCCTGTCGCTGGATGTGCATTACCTTCACCAAGGCCTGCATTTTTGCCCATGTCCCGACACTGGTGTCGGTCATCAATTTTACCTAGGACTCAATCTTTGAGCCCACAATGGCATTATCCTGTACAAACTTTATGGTAAGGGGAAGTTTTTCTAGGGCCCTCTCCATCTTGGATTTTACGGCTGCCCTAGTCTCTTTTGCGACTGGTAACTCTAGACTTCCGGGTGGAGACGATGCATATGCTTTAGACATGTTTATAAAATGAAGTTCGGGAACCTGCAAGACAAGATGACCGTCAGAACATGCTTATTAAAATAATTATTTTGGGGTCCGGAGAACTTACCACCATGGTGTTTGCCTTTCCTGAAAAGTTAATATCATGCAAAGGTAACTGAAAAAGAAAAATATATCATAAACTTAAAATCTTCATTACACATCTGGGTCCAGAGATTTTATCACACTTGGTAAGGACACAGGATGAATGGTGGTAAGAAACCCGAGGTCTAGAGAAATGACTGTTAGCAAGGATGTATAAAAGGGCAAGTTGTCGAGCCCACGTGGATGTCACATGCGTTGGCATTAAATGGATGTGATGGCGATGACGGTGGAGCCAACTGTTTGAACGCGCAAAAAGGGAAAGCCACTTGGCTGGAATTGATTACGTGCATGGGACGTAAATGAGGTTTTGATAGACTTTATAGAGGAGAGAGAAAACTGCCTATTTGAAACCGACTGAAAGCCGAGTTTCAAACAGGTGGTTTTCTGCCCTAAAGCAAGTTTGAAGGTAGAAAACTAGAAGTAGAGGTGACTCGACCAGCTTGTCAAGCCACCTGAAAGGATATACATAGAGCTGAGGGATATATATAAAGAGATGAGGAGATATATAGGGGTTACATACAACTATATACACATATACATGAATATACAATGCGGGATGACACCCACGGGAAAACCAGACAAGGCAGAAATGCATACACAACAATTTACATTATTTACACTATTTACAGAGAGACAACTTATGCACAGAGGGTGGAAAACCCTCTGGCAGAGCCGACCCACCAACAGGCGGAAAAACTAGAAGCAAAATGAACCAGACGAAACCAAGAAACAAAATAAATGGAAACAAAATGAAACAAAGCAAAACAGAAGGAAACCAGAGAGCGAAAGGAAGACAGGGAGGCAGAAAAGCGGAAACACCAACCTGAGAATGCAGAAGATGGAGGAAAAGGAGGATTTACCATAGGAGCTCTGTAATAGCTTGAGTTGTTCAGTGGTCAGAGTCACCACCATGAAGCACTCATATTTGCCTGAGAACGACTGAAAATGTTAAGCACTGATTACCACAAACTCTCTGCAAATGCCTTGTTAATCACCTTGGAATCACTCTTTAATTTTTCTCTAAGTGCTTGAAGGTTTTAATTGTGGTAACTATGAAAGTGACAAATAACCCTTATTTATACCCACGGTAAAAAGTAATCCCCTTCCTTCTGGCAATCTCCAGACAAGCAAAACCTCCGGACTCCAGGCCTGAGGATTCCTCGCGATGATATCCCTAAGAATGTCATGATGAAGAATCCCAGAGTCTAGAATCTGCTTCCCAACGAAAGACAACCTTCGGGACTGGAGTCTTGAAGATGAAAACCAAACAATAAAATAGCACACCGGGGAAGAAAACCCCAGAGAAAGAAACAAAAAGGAAAGAAAGACAAGGCAAAGTCACAAAAGAGCAAACAAAAGAAAAAAAAAAAGGGGGACCCAACATTTTGCACACAAAATGTAGGGACGGAGATGCAGGGCATAAAAAATGGTGACTATCTAGGATGAATGCCTTAGCACCTTTGAGAACTAAAGAATCTCTGGTTAGCAAAACTGGAACAAGCAACCTTATGAAGCATCTGACAGGCAAAGAGAAACATATCTAAGAGAAGCCAACCACATGGGAGTCAGTCCGTAGTCCTTCATCAGTGGTGTCGTGTGTGCTTCGGAAGGAAATCAAGTCGATGACCTTGGGGAGGAATAGAGAAGAGGCACTAATTGCATCAAACCAGTCATCAATTTGCTCGTTTCCCCCGGAGACCAGAGTTTTTTCCCACTTTTCCTCTTGTTATTTTTTTTGTTCTGGGTGGGGAAGGCGATACTTCTTTCACCATTAAGCTTAAGCTTAGCTAATTTTAATGGTGGTACTTCTTTCACCTATCCACCTATATTTGGATGTTTCAAAGAGAGGATAAAACTCCAGACTTGGAAAGAATTTCTTTAGATTTTCAGACGTGGGTCAACCAATCAGTATAACCGATCTACCACCGGTGTGTTCGATTAATTGTTCCTTATATTATTTGTGTTCACTGATTGCTAGACTCCCGAAGACAACACCCAATGGAGATTGCTCAAAATGTGCCATAACCTGTAAAATGACCCTGGAGGCTGGACCGACTCCACTGTGCTAAAGATAGATTCTGAAGTTCACCATGCCGACATCATACCGGAAGCTAGAGTTATGCGAAGCTTTCTAATTCCTACAAGACAAAACAAAACATCGGGACTGAAAGAGAACTGAAAATGAAAACCAAAATGATGAAAGAAAACCATCCCGGAGGATAGCCGACAAGACTATTTACAAGATAGGGTACCTCGCAATGAGGCACCCGGAAGAGATATTTACAAGCAGAGGGCTTTACATATAATACAACTTAGGACAAACTTACCCTACTTGAAGTAGTGTTTGAGAAACTGTCCATTAACGGGCAATGCGACGGGTTTTCCAGTCAAAGTGTTAAGGCAGTAAGTATTTGCCCCGCAGATTTCCAAGATCAAGTATGGCCCGAGCCAGAGCCATTGGAACTTGGTATGCTTTCCTTTCTTCTCTCGGGCCTTGTCCCACAACAGGACCAGATCTAAGATCTGAAAAGCCTTATATTGGGCTCTCCTGTCAAACCATCATTTTACCACTGCTTGATGACACATGAAATGTTCAAGGGCTTCACGTATCATTGTTCTTCCATTCGCACCAGGTTTAAGAGCCGAACCTCCATGATGTCGTCCCTGTTGTTAAATTTCTGCATAAACTGCAACAATGGGATCTGAAAGTTAACTGAGAATATGGGGTTCTGACCATAAACTAGATGAAAAGGGGATATTCCCAGGGTGGCCTTAATACGAATGCGATCCACCCAGAGGGTGAATCTCGGCTTTTGGTGCCAATCCCAGGGATTTTATTCTAGCAGATTTTTGATCACTTTAAGTAAATTTTTGTTTATTGATTCAGCAACCCCGTTTCCCTGGGGGTAATAGTTGCTGGAGAAATTCAGTGTGATCTTTCGATTGTAGGTCCATTTGAGTAACTACACCGAAGAAAATACCAGACCATTGTCACATACTAAAGCAAAGGGTATTCAAAATCTTGTGACAATGTTTTCTTCCAAGAATTTGATAACTACGTCCGCTGTGTTGTTTTTGCAAGGTATAGCTTCAGACCACCGAGTGCAGTAATCAGTAGCAGTTAGAATGTATCGGTGGTTGGCAGACAAGTTGGGGTTAATTTCTCTGATGAAGTCAAATGTCCACTGGGAAAATGGTCTGGCCTCGTAGACTGGTTGCAAAGGCATAGTCGGGTTATGTTCACGATGCGCTGCGGTCTGGCAAGTATGGCATTTCCTAACGTGAGCATAAACATCTCTGAATATACAGGGCCAATAGTACCCAGCCCGGAGGATCTAATGGGCAGTGGCATCAGCTGAGCCATGCTCAATTCTAAACTATCCATGGAATTCATCAATTATTCTTACAGCTTGATCTCTGTTGATGCATCGGAGGTACACCCCTTCATAATTTCAGCAGTACAGCGCAGAGCCTTTGATCATGAAGTGTGTGCTTTTCATCCATAGGGTGTGGCATTTGTGGGTAGGTAACCCCTCCGAACATTTGTTGTTTAGTAATAGGTATACCAAATCGATATACCAAGGGTCTTGGGTCATGGACTCCACTGTGTAGGCTTGGCATTCTATGCGGGGAGTCTCCTCTGCCATCGCCCGACTTAGTCCCTCGCCCCGGACTATCTTCATGGGCTATATTTTTAAGTCATATTCCTGGAGGATGGCCATCCATTTCCCCTATCTCTTGTCCAATTCACTCTGCATCAGTAGAGATTTGACGGCCTGGTCCAGAATGATAGCATGTACTTTGCTTCGGAGAATATAATGTCAGAATTTCTTCACGGCCTGGACTAGAGAAAAGGCCTATTTTTCTAGTGGTGAATATTGGACCTTGGTGTTCTTAAAGGGGGAACTCATGAAAGCTATTGGTCATTCTTCCCCTTCAATATTTTGGGTTAGCACTGTCACGACAGAATGCGGTGAGGCAAATGAGTAAATGTAAAACGGAAGGGAATAGTCCAGACTAGCCAGGACGGGTGCCTCCATTATCCTCTGTTTGATCTGGGAAAACACCCATTTTGCCTCAGGACTCCACTCAATTTTGGTATCCTTCTTCATCATCTCATTGAGCGGTTTGACTATTTCTTCAAATCCCATGATGAACCATCAGACGAAGTTAATTTTTCTGAAGAAGGATCGCATTTCTTTCTTGCTGCCAAGCATTTGTAAGTTCAGCAATGCTTCGAATCTATCGGGGTCTATAGATATACCCTTCTCAGAGATGATGTGCCTGAGCAACTTCCCCTTGGTGACCCTGAATATGCACTTCTTGGGGTTGAGGGATATTCCATACCGATGACATCTCTCGCAGATCTGAGCGAGGTGGGTGGGATGATCACGCCTGTCCTAGGAAAAGATGGTCAAATCATCCATGTAGATGATTATGCACTGATTCACAAGGCCCTTGAACGCGATGTCCATGGCCTTCTAAAATTTAGCCCCCGCATTGATCAGGCCAAAAGGCATTCTTCTGCATGCAAACATTCCCCATTTAGTGGTGAACGTTATTTTCTCTCTGTCTTCATAATGACCATGACCTGGTTGTATCCTAAATATCCATCCAAGAAAGACATCATCCGGGATCCATTCACTATCTGCAACACCTCATCCAAGGAGGGGAGAGGGTGATTATCTTTCTTGGAGGCCTTGTTCAAATTTTGGAAATCCACGCACAGGTGGATCTCACTGCTTTTCTTCCTGACTGGGACCAGGTTGGCAACCCACGTAGTGTGCCAGATTGGGAAGATTATCCGGGCTGACATTAATTTTTCTACCTCTTGATGAATTAGAGGCTCTATTAGGGGGTTGACTAGTCTTTGCTTTTGCCCAAAGGGCTTAGCATCGAGTTTCAAAGGAATAGTATGGGTCATGATAGATGTGTCATACGTTTTCAAGTCTTCATAACCCCAGGCATTTACGTCGATGTATTCTCAGAGAACCATGAGAATTTTTTCCTTTTCCTCAGGGGAACAAGATGTACCAATATGAATAATCTTTTCTTCACCGGGCTGGCCGATGTTAACCTTTTCAAACTTTCCTCCCTCAGGGGAGGATGACACCTTCTCACGGGCCCAGGGGTCCAAGTCAAAGATTCATTCTAATGTGACCATCCCCTTTGGGATGGTGTTAGTAGGCAAGTCCATGATCCCATCGTCTTCATCGCTCTATCTAGTATCGTCATGGTCTCATTCCTCCACTATCTGATCCTCAAAAATGCCAACATTCGCAATGAAGGCCAGGATATGTTGATCATCCTCAAAAACCTGAAAGTGGGTGACATTATCTGGGATGGATGGGGTGGGGACCATCTCAACTAAAAATCTCCGGAGTCGCGAGCCGGCCATCAGCTCAAGTGTGCTGGCAAAAATGGCTAGGGCATCCGGGACATAGTTTCGTCACCGGGGAATGAGGTCAATGCCAAAGGCATCAAAATATTTGATAAGGCTCCAAGCTTGATTCTGGTATGTGGCCATTCTTTTGTTGTTACACGTGTATTGACTCTGAACTTGTTTAACAATCAACTTTGAATCACCCAGAGCCCGGAGGCGGGTGATACCTTTTCTTAATGCAAATAAGAGTCCAAGGACCAGAGCCTCGTACTCTGTGACATTGTTTATACAGTTAAACTACAGCCTGTAGGATGCAAGGAAAGACTTCCCTCGCGGGTTGATTAATTCTACCCCTGCCCTATAGCCTTGTTTGGATCAGGACCCGTCGAACTTAAGGGCCCACAAGTCATTGTTTGTAATCTGGGGCCGGGGAGGGGGAGTTTTCTTTACATTATTGATGGGAGACTTATGGATCCCTTCTCAGACTACCGGCATAAAAGTAGAGTTTCCCTCCAGAGGCATTTGGATCTGGGGTTCTTGCGGGAATGGCACCAAAGGAGCGCATCCCATAGAAGTACTGGGTCCCGGGGAATCAGCTGTATGCTTATTTCAGAAGGTATCGAGTTATCGGTTAGTGATCAAGAGGCATGGCCCACACTCAAGCTCTAAATGTTTTTGGTAGTGCACTCGGCACCAAGTGTTAGATAGGAGCATGGAAAGGGTTGTTGTGGATCCCTGAGAGTCAACTTCCACTCTCACCTTTTCTTCTAAGTCCTGTGCTCTTTGCAGCACGACGGGATCCTCTCCGGGGATGAAATCGAATGTTAAGATTTCAAGAGGTCGGTACACCCCTAGAGAAGTCTCAAAGAAAAGGACTTTATTAACCCTCCCCATCTTGGTAAGGGCCTATTTCATCTGGGGCTCACTTTCAACCCGGATCTTGTTTGATTCTCCTTCCCATGGAAGCCACAAGTGGATGAAGTCGGTTGAAAAGTATCCATTCAAGGACTTAGACCAATTCTGACTTAACAACATATCGTAGGTCTCTGGGATGTCCACCACTTGGATATCAATGATGTTGGCTATCCTGGGGTCTTGGATAAGGTGTATCCAGACATTCTTCAATTCTCCCACCATTTTTATAGTAGTCTTATCCAGCTGGATTACTGCGCCATTAGATGGGGTGGGGTGGAGTCCGAGTTTCTGACAAATGGACAAGGGCATGATGTAACTCAAAGCTCCAGAGTCTACTAATAAGTTGTGTATATTTTTGCCATAAATGTTTAAGCCTAGTAGGAAGGGAGGATCCTCATTGTTTCCCTGGAAGACAGCCGCATTAGCATCTTCAAACGAGATAGTCTTGGGTTGGCGGTTAATGGCTTCCAGGTTCCCTAAGAGCTTCAGAAGTGACTTCTTCTGCTCGGGACAATTTAGCAAAACCTCCATCAAGGTCGTGGAGGTGGTGGTCTGCTCTAACACCTTTGTAATATCAAATCTTCCTCCCAAGAACGGGAAATTTTCCTCGGTAAGGTCTTTCACTTGGTTAGGGCTAGGACCTTTAGGAGGGACGGGTCGATCAATTGCATTATTCTAGGGAGGAGGAGTGTCTTTGATAGGAGGTGTGGGTGCGTAAGCTGGTCCTTTACCAACCTGGCTCTGAGTGTTGTATGGATTCCATGGGTTAGTAAAGGCATTGGCCTCAAAGGGCGAGATAGATTCATCAAAGAATCCCTGTAGTTCAGATTCTTCTTCATCCTCCCCGAAAGTTCCAAAGAAGATGGTATCGCAGGTGAAGGTAGTGTGGGTTGCTTCTTGGACAGGAGGCTCTAGAGAGGTAGCATCATGTGACTGCTGCCTGTCCAGCTGGGAGATCATGATGACCTTCTCTAGAGTGGCACAATTCACCTCATTGTGGGAGCCTGTGTCGTGCAATCTACACCAGTTAGTCATGGGCTGGAAGTCTATGACTGGTGTAAAGTGTGATGGTCCAGCGCCATTTTGGTTGGAATTTTGGTTCGGAGGTGGGCCTCCGGTGTTCATGTTATTATTTCATTGCTGTTGATTGGGCCTAGACCCGTTGTTGAAGTTCCTTCCTCCGGCATTATTGTTTTTTTCGCTGGAGAAAATATTTCCTCTCTGTGAATTCAAATTATAGGGTACGTAGGACCCCGCCTTCAGTTGGCCCATGTCCATAGTCAAAGTGGACAACATTCACCAGAGGGATTTGACCTCAGTGGTCAACTAAGTGTTAGCGTCACAATGGGGTGGCTGCAATTGTTGTTGGCTTCCCGGGAAGGTAGCAGGATTAGCCGAAGTCGAGGGCGACAATCCTCTAGTCGTGGATGACTAAAAGAAGGGCACTCTAGATGGTTGTGTTTGAGACTGTTGTGTCTGTTGTGGCTGATTCCAAGGGAAGACTTCCAGGCCCGGTGTCATCTGGGTCTGGGCTAGATAAACATATCGTGCTTGCTGGTCTACCAAAGGTGGCAGAGGATTCATTGCCATCGAGGGGGCACCTATTTCCAGATTGGGGTTGTATCCCCTGGCATATGCAGTTCCATCGGGGATCATATTGAAAGGCGTGCTCTGCCCAATCCCACCCAAGGATTTTTTGAGACCACGGGACAGCTCTAGGGCTAGGTTGTAGACTTTTGCCAAGGTATCCCGGTCACCCGCGGTAGTTGTTCTCCAAAGGAGAGTGGCAACGAAGGGGTCCATCGCGTTAAGATAGGTCTATATGGTTACCTCTAGAGATGGAATAAAGGGGCCCGTGCACCGCTTCAGGGCGCATTGGAACCTATGGTTGAATGTTGCAAGAAGTTCATTTGGTTCCTTCCTAATGGAGATGAACTGGCTATGAGACCAGGCTGGGTCTACATACACGTGAAAGGCAGCCAGAAAGGCATCTTCCATGTCTTGCCAAGTGTTTATGGAGTTGGCAGGCAAGTTAAGGTACCAGTTCAACTCACTTTGTCCTAGGGACAAGGGGAACATACGAGTCACAACATCTTCATGTTGGATCCAATGTTGATTCATGGCATCTTTGTATGCCTGTAAGTGTTCTTCCACGGTCTGTGAGCCTAAGTGCTTGTATCATGGGCAGATCTTCTCCGGGTGAGAGGGTAAATCATTGGTTGCACCTGAAAAAGTGCCCATTGGGGACCCGGTGTTTCTGAAGTATGCAGCCATCGGGGGAACTATATGTTGGGTAGTTTGGGTACTAGTTCTTGAGACTATCTGGGGAGTTTGAGTATTCGGAGGTATGGTAGGCCCCCAGACAATAGTGGCTGGTGTGATTTTCGATGTTTGTTTCTTTCGAGCAGGGGGCTCGAGTTCGACAAACCTTCTAGGATTCAAGGCAGATCTAAGGACTCTTTCAAATCTAGCTGGGGAGAAAGATCCAATCCCGCTGAAGGCTTGTTTCCTAAAACTATGACTCGGGGAACCCTCAGAAGGTGTAAAATTAGAATCTCTGGAAGGGGATAAGTTCATGCCCTCCTTCTAGTGCAAATTTCTGTTGACGGGGTTTTGCTGACTGGGTCTGCCAACAGTCATAAGTTATCACCGGGTTCCGGGGAAACCGGTCAACTCCGCCTGTAAAGGTTGTCTGGGAGAATAAATTCCCTGGCCCTTCAAGCACCTGGGTGTCGGGTCACGACGGTGCAGGGCTTAGTTGGGAGAAGTGACTATTTTCGAGGGGGATAGCTGGTTTCTTCAACTCACAACTTCTGGAGATTCAATATATTAAGGTTTCCCCAAGCATTCTACACTTAGCAAAAAAAGCGAAAAAGATTCTGCAGGGTTAGAAGCATTTCATCTAACTATAATCATGCTAAAATATTTGAAACATCAATAATACTCTGATAGACTACACTAAATACTGAATAAATACATAACCATCAGCTAGTATTTTATTAGTAGCGGGAGTAAAGAGGTCGTTAATCTATTTTAACATATCAGAGTAAAAGACATAAAGAACATTAAAATATGAAATACCATTAACTCAGAAGTAGGAATGCCAACAATATCATTATCGAAAACTCTTCCTTCTTTATTAATATTCCTTCTTGTGAGCACTGGTGTGTGATACAATAGTGGCTCCAGGGGAGCATTCAACTATTGAAGACAGAACAATGGAGCATTGAGCTCTACAACTCCAAAAAGAGAAATCACTTTGCTATTGCTATGGACAACAAAATCATCAATTTTGTTGACCCTTGGGAATGGGCCAGTTCAACTATTTATACAACTCTTTTCCAACCCTAACCCTATTTACATCATGCTCTAATAAAATACAATATTCGGTGCTGGTACTACCTGCACCACCCTACAAATTACCTAGAGATGGAATAGGTTTTCCATGTCAGAAGAATAAGATAAGAATATACATCAGAAGAATCAGTCTCGAGAACAGAGCCAGAGGAGAAAGAAGAAAGTAGGTCCCCCTGGGACTGAGGCTACATGCCTCATAAGTGAGAAATGCGGCGCCCTGTCTCAAATGTGCCAGGTGTACCTCCGAGCGGTGCCTCGAGAAGACCACCTTGTCAGAAAACCAACTGCCAAGTCGACGCCCATTGATGGGGCTAACTACCCTCTGACAGTCTTTATTAACCACCTCTGAAAGTGACCGGTCGCCCTCGGGGGCTGGGACACGGGTTACTTTAAAGAATACAAAATTTTGGATCTGGGATTCTGAGATTCGAGAACTTACGTCCCCAAAGAATAAAGAATGCCCAACACTTGAGTTCTCCCCGGCCTCCAGAGAAAGCTCAAGGTTGCTTATTATCGTTGAAGGCCTGGAGGAGGCAGGAAATGTCATCTTCATCTACATCTTTCAGGCTGGCCCTTCTATTTCTAGCTACTTCAACCTGTTCCCCCAGGTCTGAAACATTTTCTTTGAATTCATCTGCCATCCTTGCCGCATCATGACCCTTAAGTATCATGTCGGTTAATTTCTCCATCCAGGGCCCATCCATCCCCTCTGGGGATTGATACTGGGATGTCATTATCGCATCAAAACTCCCCAAAACTGAATCTTTGGGGGTATATGTATTAGTGCTAAGGGGATCTACCCCGGAAACCTTTATTACATAAGACTTATATAAATTAGAAGAATACTTTACTGTGTTTACCTTCTCTTGCAAGGACTCTACCAGTTTCCTGGTTACCTCCAATGTGAGGTCTAGTCTAGAGTGTTGAGTTCTTACGAAATCAAATGATTCCTCACCCAGAATCCCAGATTTGGAAATTATGTCTTCTCCCAAGGTGAGGAGCTCTTCGAGCTCCACCTTCCATGCTTGGTAATTTTCAGCGTCACTCTCCCACTACTTAATGAGTGTTTCTGCCTGATGAATAATTTATCAGGCTGTGTATAAGTCTGGTAGAGTGGACGCCAGGAAATGCTGGGTGTTTCCTATCTGTAGGATGACCCATTTGTCTATTTCTTGGGCCTTCTTTTTCATTACTCACAGGGAGTCTATGTCACTCTACGGTAATTCTTCTAAGGTGGAGGTCCCCAGAGGAGTGGCATTAATGGGTCAGGCCAGCTCAGTAAGAAACTCCATAAGGTTTGCATTCTTCTCTTTCTCAGCCTTGAGCCTCTGGGCCTCTTTCTCATATCAGGCCTCCACTGCCCTTGCTGCTTCCTTCAGCAAACCTACCTCTCCTTTCTTTCCCCTTTTGCCTAGGGATACCTCTGTAACATTGTAGTCTGCAGGATCTGCGGTTGCTTCATCAGCGTCTAGGGGAGGTGTTGCCACAACGGCAACTATTTCTCCACCTGGCCCAGTTTGAAGAGTATGAACTGTCTAGGCTTTCTTGGCTTTTGGCGGGGCCTGGGCTTGGGCCATCATTTCCGCTAAGGAGAGAGGAATCACAGGGGGGACTGAGCCTTTCTTTTCCTGCTATCTACCAGTCACTGAGGGGGGAGGGGTGGTCTTCCTACCAAAATTTGTTCCCTCAATTCCTCCCCGCTATTTTGTGGCTGCAATTCCTTGGTGGCATCGACCTCATCCATCCTCCCTGTCTCATCCTTTTCTGCAGCAACATTTTTTTTGATCTCCATCTCCTCAGTCTTGTCCTGTATGTCCATTGATGGGTCTGGACCTTGGTAGGCTTCCTTGGGGATTTCTTCTTCGAGCTACTCTTCTTCTTCTCATTCTTCTTCTGTCATGGCCTCTTCCTCGGTTGGCAGTAGGGGAGGTATCGGGCTGAGATTCAGAGTTTGGGCCGCTGTGATAATCTGCTTGAAGGTTTCTCCTGGGAGTTTCCCTTGGAACATGGTGGCTGGGGTTACAGTTATTCCTGAAGGTCCGGTTCCCCCAGCTGATGTCATTTGTCTGCCTTGCTTTAGTTGGCCCACTCCCAGACCTTGTATTTCTTGATCCCCAGAGATAATCTCCGGCCTTGGCTCATCTGTCTACTTTTCCTGCTCCTGTTCTGCAGCTTTTTGTCTAAGAGCCTCGTTTTCTGCCCCTGGGACCTCTTTCTCTACTTGTGCGTCGTGCCCTTGCAAATTCCCAAACACATCAGTTGTAAATACATCAAATTCTTCTTCTGGAGGGGGACTGGTCAGGATCTCTACAGACTTTGTTTCTTTCTTCAGCTTTGGGGAACTGGAAGAAAGAATCTCCACTTTCTGGGGCCAAGATGCCACTGGAGCTGGTTCTGCCTTGGGCTGTTTGATATGTTTCCTCTTCCTGCGGGTAACCAGAGGAGGTCCCGCATCTCTTATTGTTGTTGCTTCCAGCAGATCCACCCCCGTTTCCTTGACCATTAAGGCTACCAACGACAGGGAGGAAGGAGGATGAAGTGGCCCAGTCATTAGTGGTGGGGTGGCCAGCTTCGTTATTAACTACTCCCTCACTTGTTAGGAGGCTGCCACCAATTGTTTTATTTGCTCGGTGATGGGGACTTCTTGCGCAAAATGGGTTGTAGCTATTTTCTTTCCTTTTTCTGTACCCTGCGAAGAAGTCTCGGCCCCCAGGGTCAATTTTGGTACTGGTGGAGTCATCTTTGGCGCCGGCTGGGCTGTCTGGCGAGTACTCCCAGGGCACACCTTCTTATAGTAGGTGTGGCTTCGCTCTGCTACTTCCCGGGTGAAGTATTTAATTGTGGGCTCTTTTTGGGCTGCCCAATTCACCAGTGGAAGGGCTCTTTTATTGATCCCCTTTTCTTTATACTAGGGGTCTTCAGTGGGGGCGGCGTCTGAGAAGTTGGCTTGAAACTTCTAGAGCCTCAGCTTCTGCATCATTCGGGCTATCATTCTGACATAATGCCTGCTCCACACCTCCACATCATCTTGGCAATCTACCTAGAAGTCCTCCATGTGTATGCGATGGGGCTCTGAAGATCGGGGCAGTGCCGTTGCAATTCGGCCATACCGATCAAAATTCTTCCTCGCCAGATAGAATTCTTGTAATTTGTAACTTTTTATCTCATTGTCTGCCTCCTTTGTGGAGGCCAAAATACATGTGTAGTTCCCACAGGAGATTGGGAACAAGATGTTGGGGACCTTCTTGAGGGTTAAGAAGGCATGCAACTCCATTATTTGTCAGCAATATTCCAGTAGCACGATCTTGTCCCCATAATGCCTAGGCAACAAGTAGGGTTTCCCGGAGAAGCCAGCGACCCTAATGTATGAGTTCTATTGGAACTTAATATAGTAATGTCCGTAGCTACAGACTAACTTCATCGCCTCAGTGGATAGGCGGTATCCAGCATCCCGGGTGGGTGTGAGCAGATGGTAGTAAACGAACACATCATTTACCCGAAAGAAACTAGGGAAGCTGGCCTCCCATTGGATCTGTGGGAAATGGTCCCATGGTGCTTTTTGTCCCAGGCCAATCCCGAGTACCCCGTCAGTGAGTAAACCGTGGGAATGTGGCCTCTGCTGCACTAGGGCCCAGAAAACATAAGAAGTCATATGGAACTTCTTCTTCCGGTTCAACTGCTGGAACTGGGAGTCGACATGGTTGGAGATTATTGTCGCCCAGTTGAAGAATTCTCCCTTGGTGAAGATGCCGAGGAGGAAATAATACATCCATTTGGAAAAATCCTGGGTGGAGGGTTGCCCAAATACCCAGGCCAATGCTATTATCCCCATCTGGATGCTCTCTTTGAATTCAGAGCGGGGGATTTCTATCTTCATTCTCTTTGGGTCCCTCTTCGGGGCCTTGAGCCAATGGGTATTCATATATACCCGAGCGGCATCCTCTAGTTGTGTAAATTGCTTCAAGGCATCAGTCCTCGTAACCACCATGGCCCTATCAAATTGTGGGATACCCAGGCCTACTTGAAATGTGACTGGGTCGAGGGACACTAGTGGAGTGGGGTATCCTATGGGTTCTGCAGCTGCGAGCATAACGGCCTGGACAGTAGAGTTGTAGTTTGCTGCTAGTGTTAGAATAAGCTCTAGAGATTGCATGGAGCATGGGAAGCAAGCTGCCTAGAGGATTCTGGAACCTCCAACGTTGATTGCTAATTGGTCTTCATCCTGTTGCTAGATGTGCATTACCTTCACCAAGGCCTACATTTTTTCCCATGTCCCGACACTGGTGTTGGTCATCAATTTTACCTAGGACTCAATATTTGAGCCCACAATGGCATTATCCTATACAAACTTCATGGTAAGGGGAAGCTTTTTCAGGGCTCTCTCCATCTTGGATTTTATGGCTATCCTGGTCTCTGTTGCGGCTGGTAACTCCAGACTTCCAGGCGAAGACAACGCAAATGCTTCAGACATATTTATAAGACAAAGTCTAGGAACCTGCAAGACAAGACGACCGTCAGAACATGCTTATTAAAATAATTATTTTGGGGTCCAGAGAACTTATCACCGTGGTGTTTGCCTTTCCTGAAAATTTAATATCATGCAAAGGTAACCGAAAAAGAAAAATATATCATAAACTGAAAATATTCATTACACATCTGGGTCTGGGGATTTTATCATGCTTGGTAAGGACACGGGATGAATGGTGGTAATAAACCTGAGGTCCAGAGAAGTGACTGTTAGCAAGGACATATAAAAAGGCAAGTTGTCGAGCCCACATGGACACCATGTGCGTTGGCATTAAATGGATGTGATGGCGATGAAGGCAGAGCCAACTGTCCGAACGCGTGAAAAGGGAAAGCCACTTGGCAGAAATTGATTACGTGCATGGGATGTAAATCAGGTTCTGACAGACTTTATGGAGGAGAGAGAAAACCACCTGTTTGAAACTGGCTGAGAACCGAGTTTCAAACAAGTGGTTTTCTACCCTGAAGCAAGTTCGAAGGCAAAAAACCAGAAGCAGAGGTGACTCGACCAGCTTGTCAAGCCACCCAAAAGGATATACATAGAGCTGAGGGATATATACAAAGAGACAAGGAGATATATAGGGGTTACATATAGCTACATACACATATACATGAATATACAACGCGGGACGACACCCACGGAAAAACCAGACAAGGCAAAAATGCATACACAACCATTTACATTATTTACACTATTTACAAAGAGAAAACTTCTGCACAGAGGGTGGACAACCCTATGGCAGAGCCGACCCACCAATGGGTGGTGAAAGCAGAAGAAAAATGAACCAGACGAAACCAGGAAACAAAACAAATAGAAACAAAATGAAACAAAGCAAAATGGAAGGAAACCAGAGAGCGGAAGGAAGACAAGGAGGCGAAAAAGAAGAAACACCAACCTGAGAATGCAAAAGATAGAGGAAAAGGAGGATTTACTGCAGGAGCTCTGTAACAGCTCGAGTTGTTCAGCGGTCAGAGTCACCACCACGAAGCACTCGTATTTTCCTGCGAACGACTAAAAATGTTAAGCACTGATTATCACAAACTCTCTGCAAATGCCCTGTTAATCACCTTGGAATCGCTCTTTAATTTTTCTCTAAGTGTTTGAAGGTTTTAATCATGGTAACTGTGAAAGTGACAGATAAACCTTATTTATACCTGCGATAAAAAGCAATCCCTCTCCTTCCGACAATCTCCAGACAAGCGAAACCTTCAGACTCTGGGCCTGAGGATTCCTCGTGATGATATCCCTAAGAACGTCACAATGAAGAATCCTGGAGTCCAGAATCTGGTTCCCAACGAAAGACAACCTCCAGGACCGGAGTCCCGAAGACGAAAACCAAACAACAAAACAGCACACCGGGGAAGAAAACCCCAGAGAAAGAAACAAAAGGGAAAGAAAGAAAAGGCAAAGCCACAAGAGAGCAAACAAAAGCAAAAAAAAAAAGGGGGACCCAACATTTTTCACACAAAATGTAGGGACGAGGATGCAGGGCATAACACTTTTGCATAGGCAGGCGTGACAAACCTAGTTCTTTGTGCGAGGACCCGTGGGTTAAATCTTAAAAACATCTAAAACAATGCAAAAATTCAATGAAATGAAACAAAAATTGACTCAACATGGACGTATTTGATCACTTACCAATACCCCATATTTCATCGGCCAACTGTGACACCTACATCGCTCAAAATGATAAGAACTCACGAGGACCACCATTCTCGCTCAGAGCTCCTCTCGCAAAATTCAAATGTGCAAATGAATTGAAAAAGACCCTTTTGGCCTATATATAGGTTTTGACCTAATTTTCAAAAGTGTTCTATTTTATGTAAAAATTTCACCCTTGGCTAAATCGACCACTCTAAATCTATTTTTGGGGTCAAAATCGCAATCTGAAACTTCTATATAGCTCAAAATCACATTTTAAATTTTTGGGACTGACGCGATCGGACGCTTGTGCAGTCAACTATCTGACATCTCTTTCTTGTCAAAATCATATCCAATCAACATTTTCTCAAAATCTTTGAAATTTTCATTAAAAGTCAACTTTGGTCAACCCTAATCCAACTTGGTCAACTAGACCTCGAAATCGCTCAAAATCTTCCAAAATCTTCCATAATCTATTTTGAGTTCTTCTCGACCTTTGATTTAACATCTATCTATGATTTCTTTCTTTCAATCACCATTATGACGTGTCATCTTTCTATTTCGCTCCTGAGGGGGCAGGATGATTACATCATTGAATCACTTCGAATCTATTTTTAATCAATCTGATCTGATTTCAAAAATTCCTCATTGCTAGGGGCATCTCATCACTTGGGGCATGCTCCATTTTCATACTTCACAAGCAAAACTGGGTATTCCGTAATTTTGAATCACTAGGGGCATTTCTATTCCTTACATCTTGTCATCTCACTGCCGGGTATCGGGGCAATCTAACTCAGATTCCTGAGGATCAAGCTTCATTTTGAAGATGGTTCTTGAAATCTCACTTCCAGGTATTAGGGAAATCTATCTCAAATTCCTAAGGATCAAGCTTCATTCTAAAGACTGCTCTCAAAATCTCACTGCCATGTATCAGGGCAATCTAACCCAGATTCTTGAGGATCAAGCTTCATTCTAGACATGGTTCTCAAAATCTCATTGCCAGGTATCAGGGTAATCTAACCTAGATTCCTGAGGATCAAGATTCATTCTGAATATGGTTCTCAAAATCTCACTTCCAAGTATCAAGGCAATCTAACCCAGATTCCTGAAGATCAAGCTTCATTCTAGAGATGGTTCTCAAAATCTCACTACCAGGTATCAGGGAAATCTAACTTGGATTCCTAAGGATCAAGCTTCATTCTAGAGATGGTTCTCAAAATCTCACTGTGAGGTATCATGGCAATCTAACCTAAATTCCTAAGATTCAAGCTTTGTTCTAAAGAGGACCCTCAAAAACTAGACTTAAATGATGTCTCGACAATCTAACCTAGACTTCAGAGAGTTAAGCTCCATTTTGGAGATGGCTCTAAAACTTCATCAATCGATCTTTATATCATCAATTCTTGAAATCCAATACTTATGAGATAGGAATGAAGTCTTTCATACCAAGCTTGGGGTGCTTGTTTCAATCCATACAAGGTTTTGTGTAGTCTACATACCATGTTCCTCTTGTCTGGATCAAAAAACCCTTATGGTTGCTCAATGTGTACCTCTTCCTCAAGTATTCTATTTAGGAATGCAGACTTGACATCCATTTGGTATACCTTGAATCCTTTGTATGAATCATAAGAAAGTAATATTTTCACTCCTTCTAGCCTAGCAATGAGTGCAAAGGTTTCTCCATAGTCAATCCCTTCTTCTTGTGTATACTCCTTGCATACTAGTCTTGCTTTGTTTCTGGTGACCTCTCCATTCTCATTCAGTTTATTCCTGAATATCTATTTTGTACCGATGACATTATTGTAATCTGGTCTTGGTATAAGTGTCCATGTCTTATTTTTCTCAATCTGCTCAATTTCTTCATTCATAGCACTAATCCATTCTTCATTATCAAGTGCAACATTGACAGATTTTGGTTCAAAATCACAAATTAGACATCTTGTGTTTAGACAATTACTTCTAGTTCTCATACCAGCCTTCTTGTCTCCAATGATCTAGTTCTATGGATGGTTCCTTCTGACATATCTGGCAAGTACATGTTCAATTTTTTTTCTATCATCTTGATCATCATTTTGTCCTTCATTCTGATCTCCATCACTTGGTACATCATCTTGAGCAATATCCTGATTTTTGGTATTTGTAGTCTGATGCAATATTTTGTTGCTCAGGAGCTATACATTGTTGTTTGGGTAGAGTGTGAGGTTCTTCAATTTAAACAAACATGTTGTAGTCCTCTGGTTATTTTGTGCTTTCCTTTTCATTATTCTCTAGAAATTCATCTATCTTTACATTTGCACTTTCAATAATTTTGTTAGAGGCTTTATTACGACATTTATAAGCCTTTCTCTTGGTGGAATACCCTAGAAAGATACCTTTGTCACTTTTGGAGTCAAGCTTTCCATTTCTATCATCTTTTAAGATATAACATTGACTACCAAAAATATTGAAGTAAATTACATTGGGTGTGTAACCATACTATAGCTCATAGGGTGTCTTCTTGGTGTCTTTCTTCAATTGCACTTTGTTCAATGTGTAAATAGTAGTACTGACAGCTTCCCTCCAAAAGATTTGGGTGATTCCTTTCACAATCAACAATGGATCTGTTCCTTCTTTTAGCAATTCCATTTTGTCATGGTGTTCTTGGTGCAGAGACTTGTCTTTGATTCCATGATCATTACAAAAGTTAGTGAATTCATCTAAAATAAATTCCCCTCCTCTATCTAATCTTAAGCATTTCAATTCCTTACCACTTTGTTTTTCTACCATTACTTTGTACCATTTAAACATCTTAAATGCTTCTGATTTATCTTTTAGAAACATAGCTATCATCATTCTAGAGTAATCATCAACAAAGAGAATAAAATATATATCACCATAGTAGCTCTTTGTCCTCATGGGTCCACATAGATCAGTATGGACTAATTCTAGAATGGAATTAGATGTATGGGTTTTTCTTTTGAAACTAGACTTTGTCATCTTACCTTTTTGATAATTTTTGCACATGATATTATCGGGCTTAGTCATCGTCAGTAAGCCTCTTACATTTCTCTTTTTTCTTATCTTTATCATGTTGTCGAAATTTACATAAAACAATCTTTTATGCCACAACCATAAGTCTTTGTTTCTAGCCATTAAGCAAGTGGTGTCAGTATCATTAAGATAGAATAAGTTACCTTTTGTCTTCTCACAGATACTAATCAGCCTTCCTGAGTCATTGAAGATATTTGCCTTCTTATTTTCAAATGCTACTCTGTGACCTGAATTATTCAGCTAAGAAACACTCAATAGATTATAATTCAATCCTTTCACCCAGTAAGTAATTTCACATTTTATCAGGTTATTCAACATTATATTTCCTTTACCTTCAACTTGACAAGGTGTATCATTACCCATTCTTACTAAACCACCATTATAGTATTCAAAAGTCTCATACTTTTGTTTGTCACCGATCATATGGTGAGTACAGCCACTATCTATGATCTAGACATCATTTTTACTAACTTTAGATATGAGTGCAGTTTCTACATACCTTTCTTCATCTTCATTTAAATCATATTTTACTTCCTCAAACACCATCTTGATGTCTTCATCAGATTCAATGTCAGTATCTTCATCTTTGCATGTAGCTAGGTAACTGACCTTCTTTCCTTTTTCCTTGTAGTCTTGGGTATTTCTTCTTTCTGATTATCGGTTGCTTCCATAATCTCGGTTATCACCTCTGTCAAACTTCTTTTACAATGACCTGTCATTACTTTTGTCATCTTTTCTCCTACTATTACATCTTGCAGCAAAGTGTCCAATCTATTTACAATTAAAAGATACAACTAGTAATTTACCTTTGTATTTACCTTTGCCTCTCTGCATTCTTCTAGCCATAAGTGCTTCAATTTCATCAATATCTTCTTCTTCACTTTCACTATCGCTATCTTTTCTCATAGTGTATTTATGACTTAGATTACCTATTCTCAAAGAAGATTTGAATGCAGACTCTATGTTTGGTAAGATACTATTATCAAAGTTATTCATCTTAAATGAAATCAGTCTTCTAATCAAACTATCTAGAGTAACATTAGTATTTTCTACTGCTCTCATTTCTTGTATGGCAGACACTCTAATAGCATAAGTAGGTAGTAAGGTTCTTAGAATTTTACTTACCATTGTCTCTTCTTCTAGTATACCTCCAACTCCTCAGATAGCATTGACTACCTCTTTGATTCTTGTGTTGTATTGTGTGATGTTTTCACCTTCTTTCATTCTAAGAACATCAAACTTTCCTCTAAGCTTTCTACCTTGGCTCTCAGAACATTTTTATCACCACTATGTACAAGCTTCAATTTATCCCACATCTTCTTTTCAGTTTTGCATGCTTTGACATCTTCAAATTCAACATTGGAGAGTGAGGAAGCAAGCTCTATTATCATGCAGTTGTGCTCATGCTTCTCTCTCATTTTTTCAACTGTGAGTGCTCCTATGGGCAATACATATTCAGTATTGAGTAACATCATTTCCAATACCTGATAAGTGGAGTCTTATCCTGCTTTTCCATGAATCAAAGTTGTCTTTGTTTAACTTGGGCACATCTCATCTGTTCATCTTGTGATCTTTAGCTTGATTTGTTAAACTCCCTTTCTAAGCACACAAGCTCTGATACCAATTGTTAGAAATAATTGAGAGGGGGGGTGAATCAGTGGCCTCAAAAATTAATCCTTAAATCAACCCAAAAACTTACTACCACATTTATAAGCCTATATTTATATTAAGTACTACAAGATGATTTCCTTGAAATACTTATATCAAATTAATACTTGTCAAAATTCTTTGTAAAAACTTCTACTGTATGTTTACCAATAAGCAGTCTTTATATTTACCAAAATACAATAAATAACTAGTGTATACTGATCAATCTATATTTACTTATGTGAAATGCAAAACACTAAAGTAATGACTTGTAAACACATTAACACATGGATTTTTAATGTGGAAACCATGTTAAGGGAAAAACCACTAGGACCGGTAACCCAATTTTTCACTCTTCTGAAGTGAGCTCGGTGAAGAGCCAACCCTGTTAAAGGTTACAAACACATTGTTAGGTGACCTTGTTAGAGGATTTAAATGAATAGTTTGTCACTTAGTATCTGGCATCTAATGCTACCATCCTTGATCAAACACTCTCTTGGCCTATCAATAGGCATCGGTCATATCCAATTCTACTTTGTATGATCAAAAGTTTTGATACTCCTTGGGATGTATCTCAATTAGAAAAGACTTTTAAGTCCTACTCAATTAAGAGGCTGGATGCTTTAGCAGTTAAACTAAAACAACAAATTGATCTATTCACATATACAACTTGAATTGTAGATTTTCATATCTATTGTAAGTGCATTACCTTTCTGATCAATGTTATCAATTCAATACCTTTGCTCCACACTGTTCTACTTTGCGATGTTGTATCATTGTTCGTCGATGTCTCCAAAATTTATCTCTTTCCTCAGCTTGATTGATCAGGTCTAAATGAAGACTTTCTTCTCCTTCAGACTCTCTTCAGCATCTATTTTCTTGTCACTCCCCCTTCTTCATATTGAATAAGCTTGTCTCTTATATAGAAATGATTTCACCATTTCTTGGCTTTCTTGATCTTGGCATGATCCACAATTTTTGCCAATTAGATTTAAATCAAAACTCCTGATTTATCTCACAGAGATATTCTTTCCAACTGGACTAAGTAGCTTTAAATCCTTTACTTATCTCCGGCTTTATCTTGTCTATTAAAACAATGATAAGTGCCAGTTAAGTCTATATTTAGCTCTTGACAACTAAGCATTTTGTCATTTTTGAACTCTTTGTTCTGTCGGTCAATACTTCAGTTATTCGTTGATGACAATTGGTTGTTCCATCGGTGTGACTTCAGTTGTCTTCAGGATCTCCGTCCATCGGGAAACACTGTAATTCTATCTGTTGGGTTACACTATGCTTTGCTCGTCAGGTAACACTGTGACTTTGCTCTTTGGTAATGTTGTGCTTTTTCTCACTGGGTAACACTGTGACTTTGCTCTCATTGGTTTACTTTGTCCATCAGTGTGCACTCCGTCAGTGTATACAGTCACTTTGTGAATACTAGAATTTTATGCATTACTGACAGCATAGCCTTTGATTCATTGGCTCTTTTAAGTCTGTAGTAGTATGTACATTACTATACAAATTATATCAAGTTGACATCAATGACAATACAATACATTAATTGATTTAATGTCTTGCATTAAATTTCTGTCTTTGTGATCATCAACTTAACATCTTCAAACATTCAATCAGTTATAGTTCATCAGTGTTTTGGAGGTAGTTATATACATCATGGTACCAGGGTAATTCAGGACCAACAAACACATGCACTGATTCTGTGATTGGGATTTGATATGCTAGTATCATTAATTGTTCCACCAAAAATTGGAATTTGGTCTTGTTACCTGACATGTCGATCAAGGATGCTATAGTAGACATCACATTTGTTGCTTTGTTTTGAACTATGGGGCCCTGTTTGAATACAATGAATTGAAAAGAAGCTCGTAGCTTGTCCATTATCTCTCTATATGGGATTAGTTCCTCATCTTTTGTCATGTAGTCATTGTTGACTTGAATAATGATCAATTGGGGATCCCCATAGACTCTTAAGTTCTTGATCCTCTATTGTATCTTCATCTTTATTCCAATTATTAGAGCTTCATACTCAGCTATGTTGTTCGTGCATGGAAATTTAAGTCGAAAAGACTTAGGAATTGTATTATTATGTGGAGTAATAAGTACTATTCTCATTCCTGCACCATGGTTTGTACATGACCCATCAAATAATAATTTCCATATCTCTATTTTTGGTTGCACTGTGAGTATTGATTCATCTGGAAAGTTGGACACTATAGGTTGATGATCTTATATCAGTATCTCTACTAGTTGGCCCGTAATTACTTTCCCTTTGATAGCTTTTCAGTCAATGTATTCAATGTCAAATTTACTTAGGATCATGACTCATTTGGCAAGATGTCATGTCAGCACTACTTTTCTCAACAAGTAATTAAGAGGATCTATGTGTGCTATGAGTTTTGTTTGATGACTCAACATGTAATGTCTTAACTTTTGGGAAGCAAAGACAACTGTGAGACATGACTTCTCAATTGTGGAATAATTTAGCTCATATCCCACTAGTGTCCTGCTGAGGTAGTAAATGACTCTTTCTTTACCCTGGTCATCATGTTGGGCCAATAATACACCCAATGTTGATTAAGTTGTTGATATGTATAGCAGGAGTGGTCTGCCTGGAATTGGTGGTACTAGAACAGGAGACTTCAGTAGATAGTCCTTGAAAGCTTTCTCACACTGTTATGTCCATATATAGGTGACATCCTTATGTAATAAGTGCTTTATTGCATGACACTTGTCTGCCAGTTGGGCAATGAACCTTCTGATGGATTGTAGTCTACCTTGTAGGCTTCACAATTGCTTGAGATTTATCGGTGGTGGCATTGTTAGCTCTCAAAACTGCGCCTTGTTAAGTTTACAAGAAACTTAATCCTTTTGGAGAAACATGGAAACATTCCAAGGTTGTGGGTAACCTATGGCTGGAATGAATCTTCAGGTTCTAGGCTGGCTTCCTTTATGATGATCACCTGTTTGCTTCCTGAAAGACTGAAAACTGATGGGGAAAAGGGATAGAAGGATTGCATGAAAACGTAAATAGCTGAAATGAAATCTAAACTAAGGTGATCCACCAAATTTTACATGAAAACATAACACACATAGGATTAAGCCCTGGGTCAACTAACTGAATTGGAGGTAAAACACAAATCTCTTGTATAGGCATGCATTAATATTTCATAACAAGGTCATGATTAAACCTCTTAAGAGGAAAGACTTCATAGTTAACAGCTCAAAAGTAAGGCACTAGTTACAACCTGCAAGCAAACATACTCTTCTGCAAGTAGATGCTACAAATGGGACATGATTAAAAGGAAATAAAATCATTCACAGTTAACCCATCTACCATCTACAACACATACAAATAAGAAGAAAAGAGACAAGGCTGACACAATTCAATAAATTGGTTCCATGAATGTCAAAACTCTGCATATTATTTCTCACAATGAGTTGCAGACTTCTGCAAAAATACATCAAGGACATAGAAAATGTCACAAGCATGCCTCCTTACATAATCAGAACTGGTTACAAATGAGTCCTCAACTCATACTTATGCTTTTTCAGCCAACTGCATTTTGGAGGGCAATAACTTCTGGATCAGATTTGGCATGTCCAACCACTATTTATCCCTTTAAAAGTGTACAAAAATGCAACTTGGTGACCCAAAAGTCATATCCAACAAATATTAACATAAATACTCCCTTACAGAAACAGTCTTATCCCTCTAGAAGAGTCACAAAAGTCTCAGAATTGCAATAACTTTTTCTGCAGACTTTAACAACTGCAACCTTTGACCTTTTAAAATCTGATCTTTCCATCTGTAAAATATCTGAATTACATCGTCTGAGAACAATCTGATATTGTTCTATCTTTTGAAAAAATCTAATCTCATTCACTCTGAAAATCACATTTCTTACTCTTGACTGTCTTTCTCCTGCCTTCTGCGAGTATTTCCTTCATGTCGCCTACTTGTTTAGCTTCTATGCTCTGCTTTTGTCCTCTACGTGAGTGAGCGATGTTGTCTTTTCTTTCCTCAGTCGTAAGCTCACGATCTGTTTAAACTGACCTTCTTGATTTGGGCTACTGAGCGACATCCCTTTTCTTACTGCATATTCTGCTCGATCGCATACTCGCTCAGCTTTTACTTCAGTTTCCATCTTGTCCGCGAGTGGGCGATGACATCCATTTTCTGACTGGTCACAAACTCGCGAGCCTGAAAACTTCACCTTACTCTTGGCTGCGAGCGCGTGACATCCTTCCTCTTTTGTTTGTCGCCTACTCATGAGCTATTTTCCTTTTATCTTCATTGTCTGGCGACTGCGCGATGCCCTTCCTTTTTTCTTGTTGCACACTCGTGAGCCAATCTCCCTTTATCTTCATTGATCGGTGAGTGAGCGACGAGTTCCCCTTTTAGCTTTTTGCACACTCGCAAGCTCTTTCCTGATCACCTCAAAGCCTTAGAAATTGAGCGAGACGTTGAATGGTCTCTTTGGTTTCTCGGCGCATACTCACGAGTTGATAATTGATTACCTTTCTTGACGGGCGACTAAGCGATGAGTCTCCTCCTTTGCTCGTCGCACACTCGCGAGCTCCTTCTCCTCCATGCTCCATGGACTTGCAGAAAAATAGGAAACAAGGGGCATTTCCTTGCTTGCAGAAAATCTCCTTCGCAGGTAGAAACCCGCCACATGTAAAAAACCCTCTCTTTTTGCCTTTGTGGAAAATCACCAGCTAAGGTAGAATTCCGCCACGAGCGCAAAATTCTTCTTTTCTACTTTTTTGGAAAATTACCTGAGAGGTGCGAAACCCGCAACAAGGAAAAATTCCTCCTCTTTTTTCCTTTGTGGAAAATCACCAGCTAAGGTAGAAATCTGCCATGGAGAATCAGAATTTCAATTCTCCGCAAGCCTTTGCGGAAAATTACCTTCGCAGGTAGAATTCTGCCAAGGACATTGGTACCAAAAATCGGTAACAGGCATGTTAAGGATGGCTTGAACCTTTTCTAGGTCTACTTTGATCCCTTTGTGCGATACTAGGAATCCAAGGCGCTTTCCAATAGTAACTTCAAATGCACACTTTTTGGATTAAGGCATACTTTGTACTCTTGCATTTGGTCAAATATCAGATCCATAACTTGTATTGATAAACTAGTGGATCGAGGGGAAAGGTTAGGGATGGATGCCTCAGAATTATGAGGAGATAACCACTCATACTCGTGGGAGTCAATCATTCTATAACACTCATTAGATGTCTCACTTTTTGCATTGTCCTAGAAATTCAGGTTTAGTTTTATTTGGGAATCAGAGGGTTCCACTTCAGATCGAAATAATCATTGGAGTATGTTGCTGATTAGGTCATGTTCTGATTTTTTCCCCCGATTTAGTTTTGCAACCTGTTGTCATTCTACCGGTACATCTTGGAAGGTAGTACTAGTTATGTTTTATCCATAGCCTAGGCCTTGTTTGTTTCTTTGTATGGGTGGTAAGGAAAATTCCATCAACCTTGTTGTCTTGCCCCCGGTCTTGTTTTTCCATCATATCCATATTTCTATAGCATGGTATACCCAGCTCTATATTGTGTCAATGGTATGTGGACTGTGGGTACCTCTTGTGGATCTTGGTGTAACCATGTGTTGATATCTAGTTCAAAAGGGTTTTCTTCAGATATATCTCCCCATCTAAAAAATGTGGTAGGAGGATATTGGAATATCACTGGCTCTGGTTCTTGATTTGTTGCCATTGGTCTAGGCATCCCATAATATCTTGGAGATTGAGGCATATTTGTGATGGAAAATTATTCTTCATAGCAATATTCACCACACACTTTGTCTTGGATTGAGATCTTAGCTATCTTTCTAGGTATGTCTTCAGGTATGGAGTCAAAAGTTGTAGGGATACTAGCTTCCTAATTTGAAGGTGCTTGATTATCTATGTTGACTCTCATGATATTGCAATACTGGAAGGGGTTTGGATCACCTTCAATGATAATCTCTTCTCCTTGGTGAGTAAATTTGATGTAATGGTATTATGTTGAAGGTACTTCTTGCATTTCATGTATGCAGGGCCTTCCTAACAACATGTTGTATCCCAACTCTAGGTCTAAGATCTGAAATAGAGTGTTCTTTATGACTGTTCCTATTTTGACGATAAAAATAAGGATACCCTTTGATGATCTTTCTTCTTCATCATAAGCTCAGATTTTGATCCTCCTCATGATATCAATGCTAGTTTCTAAATATCCCAAGGTATTTATTACTTTCAGAGTACATATATTTAGTCCAACCCTGCCATCAATGAGGACTCTTTGAGGGAATGTTTGTGCACTTGGATAAGTGAATGCAGGGGGTCATTATGTAGAGGCGTGTGTGGAGGCACATCATGATCTATGAATGTGACATGTTTATTGGTTGCAATATAGTTGACCTTGGTTTGGAAGTTCTCCAGAGTTATGTCCCTTGGGATTGTTGCATTCTGAAGTGCTTGGTTTAAAGCCTTCTTGTGCTGCGGGCATATGCGCAATAGTTGGAACATGGAGATTTGGGCATGTGTGAACTTTAACTAATCCACTAAAATGGATTGTGGATTAGAATTTGATGTGGGATTAACTAGTTTAGCTGAGGTAGATGGTACTACTTGAAAGTCAAATTTAGAACGTCATGTCATGACAATGCATTCAGTATTGGCATCTCTGATAGTAATTATGGCAATTTGGATTTTAGGAGGGTTTATGCAATTTATGGTGCTATCAGAGTTGGCATAAGTATAGTTAACTTGTTTAGATGGTCCACCAGATGTAGAGGCTTTTCCTTTATTATGATCATGAAACTTATCATTAAAGATAGTGTGATTAGTAGTTCCCTTGGGCTAGGTGTTTGTGACATCAATCTTGCCTTTCTCAATTATGTCTTGTATCATGTTCTTCAATTGGTAGCAGTTTGTTGTATTATGTCCTTTAACTCAAAGAAATTCACAGAAGTTGTTATTATTCCACCACTTGGGTTTCGTAGCACCGTGTTCGTATTCTATTATTTTAGGTAGAGTAATCGTGTTGGTTTGAATCAAATTTGAAGGCTAATTTGATTGACTCTCCTAATGGTGTGTAGTCCCATTTAGGAAAAGGAAACCTTTGTGGGCATTGTGCATTGGACTAGTTTTGGGTCACAACTACTACTTGAGCAATTGGTGTATGAATCTGAGTGTTTGTCTGCTGAGTTTGCATCATGGGTTCTTGATTAGTCATGGGTGCTCCTTGTATTGAAACCTTGGGTTGAGCATAATTGACTGTTTTAACATAAAAAATGCCATCATCTATGACATTCTTATTTTTGTTTGACCATTTGCGTTTATCTGTTGCACTTTTGGTGGTGTTAGCTTTAGTAGGATCTGCAAGGATTCCTCATTTTACCAAGTTCTACTCACATCAAACTCCTCATTCCTTTAAATATTTGAAATTTGGAGCGAATTGGAGTTCTGTTGTAAATGACATGTCAGGGATTAGGTTGTCAACAAACATGACTATTAGGTCCTATTCGAGAACATCATAGGTTATTATATTGGTAGTGTTCCTCCACCTTTGCAAGAATTTAACAAATGATTCACCATATTTCTATTTGATGTCACAAAGGTCCTTGATGCTGACCTTGCGCTCTATATTATGGTAAAAGTGAGCAATAAATTCTCAGCCAATTCTCCCCAAGATTGAATGCCATGGGGTATGTGTGAAAACCATTCCATTGCAGGCCCAGCTAGACTTTGTAGGAACAGTCACATTAGATAAGTTTCATTATGTGAAACCTCAATGCAACTAGCAAAGAAATCCCTAATGTGCTCAATAGGGTTGGTATTTCCTTTGTATTTGTCAAATTTAGGTACCGTAAAGTGTGTTGGGAATGGAGACATAATCAGAGAATGATCAAACAGGTATGGGTATAAGTCCTCTTTTGTATATGACTTGGTTTGCCCTTGATTTTTAATGTCCTTAATTTACATTTGTAGACTTTGTAAATGTTGTAACAGTATGACCGTTGGAGTTTGAGTAACATTTCCAGCATTAAGTCTTTGTCTCGTGTTTGGAATAAGGGTTCGCCTTTGTGTTTCTTGTGTTGGGACATATGATATCCTAGGAATTTGATATTGATTTCCCAATGTTTGATTTTGATACTAGGGCATCTGATGAGTCCATGATTGTTGTTGTTGTTGTTGTTGTTGTTGTTGTTGTTGAGGTTTTTGAGGTTGTTTTTGTTGAGGTTGTTGTTGAGATTGTTGGTATCCCAATTATAATGAAGGTGTACCCTGTGGTGGACATTGACTAATTCTCAGACCTGCGGAGATAGATCCTAGTTTCTAGGTAGTATTAAATCCAAATACAATAGGGATAGACTGCAATGTATGGGTTGTAGGATATGGGTTACTGCTAGTTTATGGTTCTGATGAAGTATTTTGAGCACTTGTAAAATTCCATGAGGTTGATGTTTGAGATGCACTGGTTATCATGGGTGCACTCATGTGGGAACCCATCATGCCTTGGGTAGAAGATGTGCTAGCTAGATTGGCTGAGCTAGTTTATACAGAAATACTCTGCACTAAGGTCATTAATGATGGCATGATCAAAAATTGAGATATCACAGGGTTCATTTGAGAGCTTTGATTAGTGTTTTGTTCTGATAGTAGGTTTTATGGCCATGTGGTTGATACATTGAATTATACAAGGAGTTTGACTCCCTTTTTTATCAACATATCTAGAAATCTTTCAGGGTTTCTCTCTACAATATTGTCTACCACTTGTGATGAGTAGGCATCTTTCTATATGTCTTCGAATTCTTCCTATGTAACATCTTGAAATAGGGTTGGTCTCTGGGAACCAGGATGGGGTGTTTTTCCATTTTTACTATACAAAGAGGGATCCATGTTTTTGAAAGGATTGTCTTCTTGATCTATTTCCCATAGGGTAAATTGGTTAATGTAAGAATCATCAGGTTCGGTTCGATCCTTTGATCTTGTGTAAGGTCCTCCATAAGGTGTAATAGACATGGTGTTACCCATGTTTACTACTAAAAATGAGTGATATAGAGCAAACATAAGGGATAACCTCTATAAGAGGGTTTAAGCTTCTTGTTTTTGACAAGGATATTTCTAAAAGAAAATTTTTATTTCTCTTAATCTAAGAGTTTGGTGAGGATAGGATATGATTTTGACCTTTTCCTTAGATGAGACAAATTTGCTGATAAAGATTGATGATATTTGAGATAATGGGATCAAGATAGTCTAATCTAAATTTTGATTTATCAATGGTAAACAATAACTAAACTGTCAAAGAGGGATGATCCTAAATGTTTTGAGATTCACACTATATTCTTCATTATTTCCTTAGATATGTACACTAGTATTTTATACAAAATGGGGAATCTTTCCCAAGGTTTGCAGACTAATAAAAATGCAGAGTTTTGTCAGAGTAATCTGAGTTAAGCTTATAGAATAAGTGCATGAGTGTTTCTTTTGATTGCGGTAAAATTCTATTGATTACGACAAAGTGCAAGTCAATTGTGATAAAGTTCCTGCGATTGCGGTAATAAAAGCCTCAATTGTGGTAATAAAAGGCTTAATTGTAGTAAACTTCTGTCAATTATGGCAAAATTCTGTCAACTACGGTAAAGTGCGATAGTCTTAAAAAGATAGCAATTTTGATGGATCTGCTTGATAAAAAGTGATTTTTTGGAATAGTGATTTGATTTTAGAACAGGTTTTTTGTTGACAACCTAGACTTCAAACATGTTTGACTTGTTTTGATAGTTTTTGATGTTGGTTTTGCATTTTGGAAACTGACCATACAAACAAGCACATAAGACATAGTGTTTTGAAGATTTGGGAAAAAAGAAAGTGTGTGTTCTATGACTTTTTCAAGCCACAATATTTTCAGGTGGTCAAAACAAAGACAAATAGATTAATCTAGGTCAAAAGCTGCAAGATACAATATTATAGGCCCAATGCTTGGATGTTCGTTGGGTCACACAAAAATTGTCACACTACTAGGACACGAAGATCCACAACATAAGTGCCCATGTTTTTGTCGTTGCCAGATATTGTTGTCGTGCTAGTGAAGATCTCTTTCACTAGAACAATATCCTAGAACACATATGTTTGGGATCTTGGGGGGAAATTCTTCAACCCCTTACACTATAATAAGGTATTTGTTCAGAGGTGAAATGGGTAGGTCTCTATTTAACAAGGTTGTAATAGGGTCCGTGGAGTCTCTCCAATCAGTTTGTATGCGTGTGACTCACTAAAGAGCCTAGTTGATCATGTTGGCTACTTAGGGATATTCACTTGATCTAGACTATCACCAACACACCTCGCCCAAGCTTGGTTAGATATAAAATGGAGCTTTGACTCACATCTTTTTTGTATATCGATCAGAAGGTTTATCGGTTTAAGGTCTTTCTCCGAGGAAGAAACGCATTCCCTAGACAAGCCATTCTAAAAAATTATAAAGGTTTCTAACCTAACAGAATGTGCAAATGCACCAAAAACTATAGACACGAGGTTAATCGTTTAAACATCAAGTTTTCAAATGTGAACTAAACTAATCACATACATGCACACAAGCTTGATTTTTAATGCCCAAACCAAGTGAGGATTTCTTGTTCGATTTTAGATGCACCAAACTCAAAGGTTTTTTTCCTTTGTTCAATTAATTACCACCATGTCAATTTTAAGCACTAAATAAAAAAAGTGAGATTGTGTTGTGTTGCATACAATGTTCTTTTTAAGCACTAAAATGACAAATGAGTTAATTTTAGTTTCCTTCTTAAACTTATTTCCAATGCCACAAGCTGTGAATAAATGATTAGTACCAAAAAAATTTAATCAATCAAAGTGAATAATATTCAACAACTCCAAGATTGTTAAGACCATTAAGGCTAATGGTAACTTTGTACTTGGCTACAAAACATTTAAGAGAATCAAGATACCTATTAAAAGATTCTTTTTGATCTTCAGCTGCAATGGCCAAGATAGCCCTTTATTGTGCGTGATAATGAGTGGTTCCTCTTATGGCTTCTTTCAATGATCTAGAACCCTAGGTATGTCTGTTTATCCTTCTAGACATCTATCATTTTCTCATTCCTGCACGGAAACTGAGAAAAACAATCAGACCTGGTTGATAAATTGTTAAAACAGAGCAATTACGAAATCCTATTGTTAGATGTGAAATAATTTTGGAAATTGCAAAAATCTTTGGGCAACTATGGCAAACTATTGTTAAATGAAGAAAATGTTGTTGTCGATTGCAGTAATTGTCTATTGATTGTGAAATTCATAAATCAATTGTGAAAATCTTCCAAAAATTGTGAAATGCTTATGTCAATTACGATAAAACAACCTGAGACAAAGAAATAAAAAATATAGAAATGTCTGCGGCAATACAGAGATCGATTGCGGTAATAAACAACTCGATTGTGGAAAAATTTTGTCAATCACGGTTAACTTCTGTCAATTGAAAAATGACAATATTTATCAAAAGAATAAAAATAGAAAATTCACGGTCGTACAATCAAGGCCAGGAAACTCTTATTGTCATCTTCACGTGATTATCAGGTTGTTCGATTCACTTTGGGTTCACCAAAATGTGTTAGGGCCATATCCTGTGCACTCAATTCAACAAGGGTTAGTAGCACTGATTCACAAAGGGGAATGCAATCAAATCTACTAGGAACGAACCTAAGAACAATAAAATAAAAAACAATCAAAGAGGAATACAAATGAATGCAGACCATGATGCCTGAAGCTTCTATTGCCTCTCTCTACTCCTTCTAAAATGTTGGTGTGTGGTACTTAGTATTGGTATCGGAAGCATCTGTGACTCGGGAGTGTTGAGAAAAATGCTATGATATGATCACAAGAATGCTTGATGCTTTTGGCAGGAATCCTGTAGAGTAAGTGTGCACAAAGCTTGAAATATTGGATCCTTCAAATGGTTGAGAAGGGTTGATTATATAGATTATGGAAATGGTATGAACAGTTGAGATCGATCCCAGAGATTAGAGGATGAACGGTTGAGATCAAAGGGAACTAGAGAAGCCATCATTGAATTCCACCTTTTCAACTTGGAGAGAGGAGATAAAGTTTAGTTAACTAAACAACTGATTATGAGTTACCTTTTGAATTGAAGAGGTAGGTGGAGGAAATTATTCAATCAGAGATATGATCAAGAGTTCTCCTTTTTGAACTAAAGAAAGGATTTAATTGAACATTTAATTCATTTTTATAATTAAAGTATTCATCATGTGAGATAATTAAATTCTTTTTGATTTAGAATTGAATTATCGAATGAAATTAAATTAATTTAAAGAAATTAATTTAATTAGAAGAATTAATTAATAAGTTTTAAATTTGATTTTAAACTTTAGGAATTGAATTTAATTAATTGATGGAGATTAATTAATTAAGGTTGGTTAATTAAATAAAATTAATTATTTAATTTATTTTGGGGAAATGATCAAATAATTTGGGGAATGGATTTAGAAGAAATAGATGATTAATTAATGATTAAAAAACTATTAATTAATAGATACTAATTAGTGTTTTAAATGTAAAGTCACAAGTCTGCCCATTTTGGAGTGTCTACAATATCATTAAAAAGTGGGTAAGATTCCATTAAGTACTGTAGACGTCCAAAAATATTAATATTATTTTCCCTCTTATTCCTCTAACTATTTAATTCAATCAATTAAATAGTTTCATTTATCAATAGTTTAAACAATATTCTAATGTATTTTATTTAAATACATTTGCCTCCACAA
>MU225818.1:2030523-2069773 GCA_018584345.1 Thuja plicata | reverse complement strand
TCCTAATTCCTCTAAAAGCATGATTTATTCAAATTCAATTTGGATTATAACCTAAACCCTAGCTAGGAACCTATTAATCCTACCCTACAGCCTACCCTATTCCTACCCTACTCCCATCACCTCATTTTCTAAGTATGCTTCCACACCTAAATGTACTCTAACCATGTTTAATGGGTGATTCCTAACCTTTTTAAGGCTAATGGAATGCTCACCCACATGGGGAAATTCTCTCCAAAATGGGCACACATTCCTCTTTAATTCTCTCTTACAACTTTGTCTCCTCTTTTGAAATATTGAGCTACTCAATATTAATGCCAATTTTGACTCAAATTTGGCCATCTTTTCAAAGCCATGTATCTCCTATGTGGCTCTTATGTGGATGCCACATAGGTGCCACTTCACCCAAGCCTCTTCCTCTCTCCAAAAACTCTATAAATAGAGGCATTCTCCTCTCATATTTTCATCTCTCAATATTGCATTGTTATCATGTTACTTTGCATTTAGAAGTTCATAGTTTCTAATTTCATGTTTTTATATGCTTCTAGTTTATGCTTAAATCACATATAAATCACATGCTAGGCTCTAAATTGGTGAATGAATCTTAGTTTCTTTATAAGCACATGCATATCATCTTTATTTTCATAAGCTTAGATTCATCATCTTGAAGAAGATTTGAGACTAGTTCTTCATACTAGCTCTTGAATCTTTCTTCTTGTTTTGCAATCTTGCATTGCGTTAGGATCCATTTCACTTTGTGTGTTTGAGAGAGCACACCCACATACAATCTAAAGAGAAAATAAAAATGAGTAGAATAGGGTGCATTGTTTACTTGTTTTCTAGCTCTATCTGATGTTATTTGGTTTTCTTTATTGTTTGCTTGATCTCTTACATGCTTTTGAATTGATTATATGTGTTAACCTGCTAATGTTTGCATGTTTGAGCTTGCTCCCAACAGGTTGAAGGATTCCTCATACTACATTCTAGCACACCCAGTGGGACCCACGTCCCTAAAACTCTAACTTCTTGTCTTAAATTATGTTCAAATTTTGCCCAGAATGCAAATCGGCGTCTACATTTCACGCAGAGGCATCTGCGCAAACATCGGTTCTACTTGAACTGTTGTTCGGCGTCTATGCTAAGCTAGTGTTTCCACCCTGCACTAGCGTCTCTGCCTAACAGACCTAGTTTGAGAGCTTACAAAATACAACGTTTTAATTTATCAAGTTTTCTATCTTTCCTACTGGTTTTTGGCATTTCATCATTCTATTTTTTAGCAGAGATTTGTTTTACAAGAAGAAATAATGCCAATTTTTCATTAGGAAAACCAATTTTGATAATAATTCAAAGAACACTAGCTTTTAGTTTTGTTAATACTCTCAAAATGGCTAAAATTGATCTGACAAAAGACTAAGAAGAAGAAAAGTAACTTTGTTTACTGTTTATTTGTGTTTTCAGGTAAATCACCATTTGCAAAAATGTTGGTTCATGAACCAGCATCTACAATTCATAGACCAGCGTCTGCACCCTACATCAGTGTCTATGATTTGTAAACCGACGTCTGCAACTAGTATAAAAAAAATTTTGTTTTTTCTGTGTTTTTAGCCTATTTTTCACTCTCTGTTATTTTTTAGGCAAAAACTAGAATCAACATCTGCGCCCTAAACAAGCGTTTGCGCTCTATTTAAAATTGGATTTATATTGCACTAATGATTTGTGAAGTGTTTCTTGTGTTTTTAACGCTTGCCAAAGTCTAAAACTTGAAACTACTAACTGATTTTTTTTCAGCACCACTTGTCAAAGACACAAAATTTAGAAACTACTCACATTTGTCTTGCAGGTTGCCTCAGATCTACATCGACCAAATGACTATGTTTGCATTATGTTTTTTATGCACCTAGACTAAGTAGTTAGATTTTTTTGGTTAATCCTAAGTGAGTGTTAGGGAATTATGCTCTCTTCCCTTTTGGGAAGATCAAAAACCTAGACACACTTACTTAGTGTTAAGTGATCAAATCTTTTGGAAAGAACAAAGCATGTCTTGTGTGTTTTTGGAGAAAATTATATTGGATAGGAGATTATGCTCTTTTCCCCTTGTGGGAAAATCATAAATCCAGACTCTTTTTTATCGTCAATCCAAGTTACGATGAATCCTTTAGATGGGCCTGTCGGTTGAGGAAAAAATCTCCTAGGAATGACCCAAGAGAACGAGGTGTAAGCCACACCACTCTAATTCATGTTAATCAAATTTACTCTTTGGGGTTAAAGCCTTGAGAGTCAATTGGCATTTGAGCTTATACTCAGCTCTCGTCTAACTTAAGTGTGGCCTCGCAGTCTTAATCACGTTTACATGACCACTTTTGTCAAGACGCTCTATGGGGCTATACGCCTGAATTGTGCTTGCGCAAACATAGAGAATACAATCGAACGAAGATCCATACTAAACACTCTAGGCTTATAATCTACCCGAAACACCCCCGAAAGGTGATAATGCTTGTGCAAGGAAGATAGTAACTTCCCCAAGATCACTCGTACATTCGTGCCACCCTGAGTATTTGGAATCGGATAATATGACATCATGACTGGAGCCATTGCATGCTTGGTGATGGCCATATTCTGATTAGCTCTTGTGTGTGCTCCTAAGCTTAAGAGCAAGTATTTTCATGCTATGCCAACTCCTTAGGTAGATTTTGTGCTTAAACTGTTTGAAGAAATTGACAAATCCAAAACACAAACAGAATATCCAACATTCAAATTTGTCATGTGCGTGTATCCTTCAAGGTTGCTTTGTCCCTTTTTGGATTGTTTTCAAACACATTCTTGTTATTTTTCTAGTTTGATTATGTTGGAATTGGTTCTTGCCATAGAGTAAACCTATTGAAAAATTAGAACACGATCAAGATTTTTTGCCAGATTATCAAAACAAACGTCATTTTGCAAAACAATTTGGTCTTTCATGAGACATGTCCTAATGACCTCAAACTATTCATCCAAGATCAAATCTACTTATAGGACATGACCAATTCCAAGAAATACAAGAAGGTGAAAACCCCGTTACCACCTGTGCAAAGAGAACAGAAAAACACAACCTAAGAGGTTACCAAGTACCAACACATTATCGATTCTATCAAGAAAGAAATCTATAAATGAGAACTACTTGAAAAAGTGATTTACAACAAGGTTGCTTGTTTCATGGGAAAATATCATCTAAACTATGATTTTGTTGCAATTGAACAATATGACTAGTCAGTTTACCACAACAAACACAAGTTCCTCCTCTTCTTAAGCTCACTTAGCTTGCATTTTAGGACCTCACTTAGGTTGTCATCTTTAGGAACACATCACATACTCAATCTAGCATGATCTTGCATTATCAAATCAATCCTAATAAACCTAGCATCATCTTAATCATCATCCAAAGCATCCTTGATCACATCCCAGACTTAGGTATTGCATACCCTTTTGAGTTGCTAAAACCTACATCTTAAGTCAAATCCCATCCTTGAATGTCCTTAAACTAAGCATTGTTTTAGGATAATCCACTTTGTCTTTTACAACCTCATCACCTTGATCAAAAGTTTGGTTCGCATTAACAAAGAATCTCATCTGTCGAAGACCACAAGTTTGTCTTAGGTAGACAATCATATCCACTTGATCCTACACTAGGAAAAGCAACCCTTAATCCTTGCATACATCAAGTCATCCTTAATCCATAGAAGCACATCCATCATCTTCAGCACATCCTAATCCTAGTATCATCATCCTTAGTTTCCTAGGTACATCTTTCCATACATCTTGCATTTCATATTCCTTTAGGATAATCATTTCATGCCACCTATCACCCGAGCCACTAAGAAGAGAAAGAACATGGATCCTAATCTTGCCTCTATCTCATCTAATCCTATGACTGACAATACCAACACCATGGTCACTTATGCACCTCAGCCCAATGATCAAATCGAACATATCTAGGTAGACAATAATGAAACTCCCACTCTAAGTGTCGTGGAAACATTTATCAATCATCCAGCGCTTGTCCACATGGTAAACACCATGAGTGGATGTAACAATAACCAGATGCTCTTGGACATCCAACAACAAGGACTTCAACTTCCACCTTGGATTATACCCACACTTGTCATGCGACCTATGGCACCTCTAGGGGAACATCCTTATCCCACTAGAAACAAATTTTTTGATCCACTTCAATGAGCCCTACAAGTGGTAACTGTTCTTGTGCAAGTAGTTCATCCTTCCATTCCACCTTCTATCATACACACAACACCCTCATCTACCTCTGGAGCCCCGCCTCTTGATGCCACATCAGCACCACAAACAATATCTCCCATCACTATTCAGGTACCTCCATAAGTCATAGTTGCTCCTCTTTTGCAAGCAATCCCAACATTCATTGCAAAATTTCCACCACCACCACCAATTAGCACACAGCAAACCACTATTCCATCCATTCCTACTCAACCCATTCATAGTGCTACAACTAGTTTGCAGCATCAAAGAACCCAAATTTCCATGCCTATTCCACCTTTCTTCACCACAGGCATGCCACCTACTAACGCCTACAACCAACCCTTATTTCTGCAAGGGTCCACTTTTCCCGCTCCACCAGCAACACAATCACAATGAATGCCTGCAATTCCACCTCAAACGTCGTTCAACCTAAATCCCCCCACATTGCAACCATCCATGAATCCCTTCATCATACCCCAAATTCCCATCCAACCTATCCAACAGCAACAACATCAACCTATCCAACAGCAACAACAACAACCTATCCAACAGCAACAACAACAACCTATCCAATAGCAACAACAACAACCTATCCAACAATAGCAACAAAAACCTATCCAACAGTAGAAAATCACTAACCCATTCACATCCCAAGCTCAATTACACCCAATCAACCCCTTCGCAGTTGCACAGCCCACTTTCCAAAGTACACAGCAGCCACAACCACAAATGCAGGGGGCAAATCCCTTCATGGCACAACCACTACAACAATTTTCTACTCCTTTTACACAACCCACGAAACAATAGCAAACTCATTCCACCAACTACATAGCCATACCATCTTCCGCTGCATCGCAAAAAATTCCCCATCCACAACAAGTTCTCACTAGGTGCATTCCACTGCAAAACACTTATGCAGGTGCGCAACAAGCTCATCCCACCTATCCAATTCCGCAACAAATACAAGCATATTTCCAACAGTTGTAGCAATCTTATCAAGCGCTGACACCTCCTGCACTACAGTATTCCACTCAACCCTTGCCTCCACCACAACAACCCATATACATTGACCAGCAACCACCCTAGCAAACTCTATAATATCCCCCACAGAATCCTCCATATTCGCCATTCAATCCATATCAGGCACAAGGAAATCCTACAATCACGATCAACAATCCTCCCCTACAAATCAATCCTGAATGGGAGGAAATGAAGAATGCTCTTAAGGAGCTAAAAGTTGGGACAGAGGATAAAACATTTAAGTTCAAAGAGGTATGTCCTTATCTGTTTGACTGATCTATCACAGCTATACCCTTCCCCAAGCACTTTGAAACCCCAAAATTTGATAAATATCAGGGGAAGGGCGATCCTGTGAGTCACATGAAAGAACTCTACATGGCATGTCAAGAAGTGGCCTATAGCGATAACTTCCTCATGAGACTATTTCATAAAATCTTGGGAGGCACTGCACTCGAATGGTTCTACAAAATCCCTTATGGCGCAGTCTCTACTTTCATGAAATTATCTGAAAAGTTTGTGGCCCAATATGCACATAATGTCAAAAATGAACTCTCACTCCTTGACTTATGCAATTCCAAAAAAAAGGGAGGAGAAAGCCTGGTCGATTATCTTTAGCGTTGGTAAGGGCTTACCACAAGGTTGTCTTACCAACCCCTAGAACAACATCTTATCAAAATATTCATTAACAACCTTCATCCTAAGCTTGCTTATCACATGCGCATGAACTATATCCAAACTTATCATGACATCAGAATCAAGGGTATGGACCTTGAACGAGGCCTCATAGAAGAAGGTACCATTAAACACTACAAAGAATCCCAGCCTGATAAACATAACAATGATCGATCATGATACTAGAACAAGAAAAAAAATGTGGTAACGGATGGAGCCACTGACACCAAACATGTTTAGGTTGTGGTAACCAGTCCTAATGCACCTACCCAGACTTATCAGCAAGCACCACCAATGTATCCACAACCTCCTCCCATGTATCAGCAACCCTCTCTCACGCATCCTCAACCAATGTATCAGCAAAACATGCACCCTCAAGGCACACCTATCTACCCTCCTCTAGGGACATCATATCAACATAGCTATCAAGGTCCTATGAATCAGACAAACACTATCTTAGTCCCACACAGACAACAAAGACCTCACACTTTGAATATGCCACAACACACGTTTACCCCTTTGGGTGAATCTATAGACATCATCTTCTGCAAACTGGTCCAAGCTAACCAAGTCGTGTAACCTAAAACACAGCCATTTGATGATTCAACTCCTAAGCTAGCTTGGTATAAAGACAATGAGTACTGTGAATACCATTGTGTTAAGGGACACACCACTCTCAAATTCATGAAGCTAAAACACTATATCCAAGATCTCATTGACCGCAAGGAGATTGAAGTGGACGCCCCTGCCCAATCATCACCAAAAACAGGCCTTAAGATTTATCAAAATGCATTCCCTAAACACACTTCCGGTATAGGCCTAGGCAATCCTACTCAGTCCTTTGATTAGGAAAAAGGTAAACATGTAGAAAACATTGATAGAAAAGATTATACAAATGCATATATTAACTACGATAATCTCATCGGCTGCATCTCCCAAGTTCAGTCCTCCATCAATGTCATCCATGTCAAGGGTGCCGATAACCAATGCACAATCACCACTCATAGAGGTAGGATAACAGTCGCAGGTGTTGGTCCTGACCCATCTGCTGGGACCCAATACAACATTTTGGAACACCTAGGGAATACTCCAGGATAAATTTCCATCCCAGAACTTCTCCGCACATCACCCACTTATCAAGAGATCCTTAATAAAGTCTTGCTAGAATCCCATGTTCCTAGCGATATCAACCTCACTGAATTCCAAAACCTTTTCGAACACATGTTTTCATCTTGTGGGGTCTCATTCAGACCAACAGACGTACCCTCTAAAGAAATTGACCATAATCTCCCACTCTGTATCGCTATCATGGTTAAATATTTTTCCATCAAACGAGTCATGATAGATAATGGATCGGCCCTAAATTTGTGTACTCTAAAATTCATAAAATAGTTGGGTTGCATTGAGTCTAATATAACAAATGATGTCATCACAATAAAAGCATATGAAAATCTAGAGCATACTTCCGAAGGCACCATATCATTTTCCATTCAAGTGGGTCAACCAGTTATCCAGGAGACATTATGTCATGTTGTTGATCTTGACCTTCCCTACAACATCCTCCTTAGATGCCCATGGATTCATTCTATGTAGGTCATCCCATCCATCTACCATCAGTGCATCAAATTCCCATGCAAAGGCACTGAAATCACCATCCGCGTAGATCCCAAGCCCTTCGCATACTGTAATGTGTTGGAGACATCCTTTCCACATTCCAATCATTGTCTCAGGATTGATATTGGCACCTCTATCACCATCTTATCTCGAACCCATTCAGACCTAGAAATAATCCTCTCCTCCACCTTGTCCACGGTCAAGATCAACAACAAAGGTTTTGGTAAGTACACTTTATCTGATGCCTTTACAGTTGGAGCACTACCAATTGATCCTTGCACTCAAGGCCGCCCACCTAATCTAAGCAAAATAGAATCAGAGACAACTAAGGCACTACAATTTGGTCCTACCACTTTTATATCAAAAGGTATTTTGACTGGTCAGGAAATGGCACCAAACATCAACCAATGGCTGTATAAATATCTTCCACCCAAGGACACAAATTGCCTCAATTACTTCAAAGATAAGTACCCCACAACGCATAAATTGGTGATAGAAAAATGGAATTACCAAGGAGGTGGCCTTGGTTATGAAGAGCAAGGAATGAAATATTTGATTGTACCCACCTGACAAGAAAAGCACCTGGGCCTTGGTATGGGCTCTGACACGAATGGGGGCACCAACGATTTCATCAACTATTCTTCTTGTCGATCACTGGGTGAAATCGCTGACATCAAAGATATCCCAGAAGAAAAAGTTGTGAGAGCTTATGACGATGTTTTCAATGATTAAAATTTCCTGGGAAATGCTATCCTACAACAAATTTTCATCCTCTTTATTGACCTCCCCCTCCGCCATCCTGAACTCATAGACTAGGACCAACCAAGTATCATACACGTTGACGAGTTCCAAAGTGAGGACGCACTCCTATGCTTTATGGGAGCAATTGAGAAAAGCAGTGACTATGGGCAAGACTCAGTATATTCTACAAACTAGACCCAAAGGCATATTTTGGGGAAGAGGAGAACTTTAGCCGCAAAAATGACACAAAAAATAAAAGTAAAAAAGAGAAAAATTGGTCTTCTAGTGAAAACCCCTATGGAGCGCTATCTAATCATAAAAAAGTGAAAGCAAAGGGCGTATCCCCTGGTGAAAACCTCTCTAAGGTGCCAGAGGATGAAGATTCTCCTCTTCCTCTTATTTGAGATTATAGGCTTGAACAGTCATCAATACTCATTGAAGAAACAAAACCTGTTAACCTAGGTACCAAGGAAAATCCTGCCATCACATACATAGCAGCCTCTCTGTCTGAAGCAAAAGAAAGTGATCTTATCACTTTACTAAATGAATCCATCAACAAGCTCGCATGGTCTTACTCCCACATGTCAGGGTTAGATCCCAACTTGCTGGTTCACCATCTAGCAGTGGACCCGAACATCAAACCTGTCAAGCAAAAGCTCAGAAAGATGCACCCTAAAGTGGCACTACTTGTCAAAGCAGAGCTAGAAAAATTAGTCCAAGCCAAGATAATCCACCCTATTGACTATTCTAACTAGATCTCTAATATGGTGCTCATCTCTAATCCTAACAAATCAATCAGGATATGTACAGATTTCTGAGATCTCAATAACACATGTCCCAAGGACAATTTCCCCTTGCCAAACATAGACATGATTGTGGATCTTGCAGCAAGACATGAGATTTTGTCACTCATGGATGGCTTTTCCAGATATAATCAGATCCACATTGCAAAATAAGATCAGCATAAGACAACATTCACAACCCCTTGGGGCACCTTCTACTATAACATGATGCCTTTTGGTTTAAAGAATGTTGGGGAAACCTATCAAAGAGCCATGACTATCATTTTTCATGACATGATTCACAAAATCCTTGAAGACTATGTGGATGATATCTTGGCAAAATAAATAAAATGGGAAGATGACCTAAATGTCTTAGAATGTGTCTTTGACAGAATTGGACACTACTACTTAATGCTCAACCCTAAGAAATATGTCTTTGGAGTCACTTCAGGAAAACTCCTAGGGTTTATTGTATCCAAATGAGGCATTGAAATCGATCCAAAGAAAGTACAAGCTATCATAGAAATTCCTCCACCAAAAACTCTCTAACAGCTGCGCAGCCTCCAAGGAAAGCTACAATCTGTGCACCGTTTCGTCTCTCAACTAGTAGACAAGTGCCAACCATTTACTCATCTCTTGCGCAAAGACAACACATTCAAGTGGGATCCTCAATGTCAAAAAAGTTTTGACAAAATCAAAGAATACTTAGCTAATCCACCCATCTTGGTCCCACCTGTACTTGGTCAACCGCTCATCCTATACATTTTTGCTACTACTACAGCACTGAGGACACTCCTTGCTCAATTGAATGATTAAGGTAAAGAAAGAGCCATATATTATATCAGTCAAACCTTAGTGGGTTATGAGCTCAATTACTCTCCTATAGAAAAAGCATGCCTGGCAGTGGTCTTCGCCACTCAAAAAATCCGCCACTACATGATCAGTCACACAACCAAGCTCATTTCGAAAGTGGATCCTCTCAAGTACCTACTCTCTAGGACTACACTCATAGGTCGAATGGAAAAATGGGTTATGTTGCTAAGTGAATTTGATATTCAGTATGTCGATAGAAAAGCCATCAAAGGGCAAGTCATTGTTGATCAGCTAGCTGAAGCACCATTGCTAGATGCTTATCCTTTGGTCACAAAATTTCCAGATGAGAATTTGTACATGGTAGAAGAACAACCAAAGTGGAAACTCAACTTTGATGGGTCCTACACAGCTCATGGCGCAGGGGCAGGAATACTTTTTATCACACCTCATGGTGACTACATTCCCATGTCATTCAAATTGGGATTTCCTTGTACAAACAACATTAAAGAATATGAGGCACTAATTACTAGACTCCGCATGGCCATAGAATGGAACATCACAGACATCCAGGTTTTTGGCAACTCCCAACTCATCATCAAACAAGTCCTAGATGAGTATCAAACAAAAGATGACAAATTGACACCATATAAGCAGATGGTTGACAAGCTGAAAGAACACTTCCTCCACTTGCAGATAACACAAATACCACATCTACATAACAAAATTTTTGATGCAATGGCCACAATTAGCTCCCTTCTCGAGATTCCTCACGAGTCTACACAATATGAATTCTTAGTTGAGCAACTACATGCTCCCGCTTATGAGAATGATGAATCAAATTATGTATGTGTCTTGGTTGGTCCCCAATCCCCATGGTACCACGATATCCAAGCTTACCTACAAAATTGTATCATATCTTCCCATCTCACTACCAACCAATACCAAAACTTTATCTGCAGAGCTTCCCGTTACACCCTCGTAGCCAATACCTTTTATCATTAAGGTTATCACAACATGCTCTCTAGATGTTTAGATGAAAACAAAGCCGCCCAGTCTCTACAAGAGGTACATGCTGGAATCTATGGTTCCCACACGAGTGGCATGGTCCTAGCTAAGAAACTTCTACATACAAGATACTATTGGCCTACAATGGAACATGATGCTTGTGAGTTTGTCAAAAAGTGCCTACCTTGTCAACATCATGCTAATTTGATCCATGCTCCTGCTCAGGACCTCAGACCTATTGCACCTCCTTGGCCCTTCTCTTATTGGGGTTTTGACCTCATTGGTAAGATTACTCCCCTCTCTTCAGAAGGCCACAAGTACATAATCATAGCTATGGAGCACTTTACAAAGTGGGTCAAACCAATTCCGCTTACACTCACTACTGGTGTCCAGATATCCAAATTCATCCTCTACCACATCGTTTTCCACTTCGGCATACCCTCCACCATCTTCACAGATCATAGTACACCATTTGAAAATCAACATGTCAATGATCTCTGTGGTCGCCTCCATATCCATCACCATTTCTCTAGTCCATATTTCCTGCAAGGTAACGGCCAAGCTGAAGCAACTAATAAAACCATCCTCAAGATCTTCAAGAAAGTTGTCAATGATACTGGTCATGAATGGCATCTCCAGATCAATCCTACCCTCTGGGCATATCACACTTCCTACCATTCTCCTACTGGCACTACCCCCTACTCCCTAGTCTACAATTCTAAATCAGTCTTACCAATTGAGGTTGAACTACCCTCCCTTTGAGTATCTCTAAGAGGCCTGATCGATGATGAAGATTACCGGGTAACATGACTCACACAGCTGGATCTCCTAGATGAAAAATGCTAGAAAGCTTATGATCACCTGATTGTTTACCAAAATAGACTCAAGCGGAACTATAACAAGAAGGTCCACCCATGCTGGTTCCAGGTAGGGGACCTTGTGCTAAAAGAAAACTAGAAAGTGGGTACTGATCAAGAAAAGAAAGGCAAGTTTGAAGTCACCTGGCAAGGCCCATATGTTGTCACCGCATGCTTCAGTTCTGGGGCATATCAACTCTCCACTCTTGAAGGAGAACCATTGAATGGTCCTATCAACATCATTCATCTCAAGCGCTTCTATGCCTGAAGGCTGGTCATTCATTCTAGTTATCTAAGAAAATCCATAAAAAGTATAAAAAGTCCTGAAGAAAGCACAAAAACAATTAAAAATAGTCCTGAAAAAATCACTAAAAAGCTCAAAAATGAAGCTGAAAAAATGGTTGTCCCAATGAAAACTTAGTAAACAGGCACTGAGGAAATATCAAAAAAATAAATAAATAAATAAAAAAGATCCAAAGAAATCAAAGAGAAAAATAAAGAGAAAAACTTTCGTCCAATGGTGAAAACTTGGCAATCAAGCACCTTGGACAAGTATGGGTGATGAAAACCTGGAAACAGGCATCACACATAGTGGACCATTCCATTATCTATCAAAATCTCATCTCCCTCCATCACCAGTACCACGTCTCCACTACTCTCCACATTCCCTATATTCCCTGGGTGTTCGCATATCATACACACTAATCCGCAATGATCTCCCTATCTCGTATCCTAAGCTTTTGTACACATAATCTTGTATATTATTGTCCATACATTGTACTATCCAAAAGCCCTGAGTGTTAGTCTTGTATATTTCTCGTGTCTTGAGTTGCTCCTTGTAAAATCCTACGTTGGTTCTATAGTTTTCTTGTAATGCGCATTTGATCAATCAACTCGGTCAGTCTTGAGGATGTATCCTTCCTCTCGTCGACTTAAATCTAGATCATTGTCATCTCTAGGTTCTCATAGGATGTATCCTTCCTCTTGAACTAATCAATTAGCACACGCAACTCTCACGCACATCAAGACAAGTAACATGATCCAATCAAATCCTGGCAGCAACCTTGTACATAATCGCTGTAACTAATCATTTGTAATTAATCCACTCAATTTGATCCTTGTACATTTGTGACACATCCCATCTACCCGCCATCATACTAACATCTTGAGTCATTGTGCTACTAACATTCCCTGCCTGATTCTCCATAGTCCACCCATCTGGTTTATCAGTTGATTGTGACGCACAAGCAAAAAAAATAAAAATAAAAATAAAAAAAAAGAGAAAAGATCTTCAGTCACACTTTGTATTCCTTCACCATGGATGATTTGGGGATTGAAAGCAAGGAAATTGATGCAAAACGATCTTCATTCACACTTTGCATTCCTTCACCATGGACGCTTTGGGGATTGAAAGAAAGAAAATTGATGCAAGAATCTCTTTAATCGCACTTTGCATTCCTTCACCATGGCTGCTTTGGGGATTGAAAGCAAGGAAATTGATGTAGAGGACAACCGAAAGAAAATCCAAGAACAATAGAAGGATGATCTACTTCTCATGGTATCATTAGTTAGATTCATTTAAGATCATTTAAGGCATCTTGCATAGTTAGATTCATTTTAAGATCATTTAAGGCATCTTGCATAGTTAGATTCATTTTAAGATCATCTTGCATTGTCAAAATTCATTTCATGTGTATTATTAATTCATCTTGCATTGTTACTCCATTATTAGGTTCATTATCTTGCATTGTTAATCCATTATTAGGTTCATTATCTTGCATTATTAATCCATCTTACATTATTACTCCATTATTAGGTTCATTATCTTGCATTGTTAATCCATTATTAGGTTCATTATCTTGCATTGTTAATTTATTTTAGGTTCATTATCTTGCATTATTAATCCATCTTGCATTATTACTCCATTATCTTGCATTGTTAATCCATTTTAGGTTCATCTTGCATTCATCCATTTTTATTATCTAACATCATTACAACATTCATATTCATATATTATTTGCATAATTAATTCATTTAGATTTATTTTAGTCTTGCATTGTTAAAACATCATTCATATATGCATATTCATAAAATATCAGCATATATATTACATACATCATAAAATCACATCATGTCCTACATCCACACACGTCAGTACATCATATACATATAAGCATCATCCATCCTGCATAAGTCATACATCATATATACATAATTAAGTCATCCATATACATCACATCCTGCAATCATCAAGTGTCAATAATCATATAGTATGCATCAACACATCATATAAATCATACATCACGAGCATCAATAGAGTCCTCATCATAGATATATCTAAGTGTCCGTCAATAAAATACATCACATGTACCTCAGTGCCAATATACATGTAAAATCTCAAAAAATGCAAAACTGTGTGTTATATAATCATCTCATGAATCATGTTGGTGGTTGTGATGGCTCACCTCCCTGCCCTGGTGGTGGACGTGGTGGCATCCCCACTAATCCCTGTGAAGTGAAAGTCTGCACTGTGCTCTGAGAATGTGACCTCTCTGAGTAGTCTTGTCTCTGTCCCTCAGGAACAAGCTGATGATAGAGTGCCATGTAGTGGGATGCCTCCCTCCCTACCCTATTCACATCTCTATGAGCTATGAACGCCTCTGCCACCACCTTTCCTACCCCACCTACCACAACTTCCTGCCTAGCGATGTCACTCTCAGCTCTGTATCCCTTTGCCCATCGCAGTGTTGCATCCCTCTCTGAGTTCAATGCAGAATCTACTCTGTAGCCTCCTCGATCTGTAAGGTCAGTGTATCCAACTGGTCTATGAGGGTACCTATCTTAGTACATAGCGCACCTGCATCTTGTGTCAGGTCCAACATTGAAAACTCCCCTGAATCCACCCGGTCCTGTAAGGTGTCCAGTGAACCCTCTACCCTATCCACCCGTGTCATCTCAGCAGTCAGTAATCCCTGTATCTAGGCAATCTCTATGTGCAGGCTCGCATCAGACACCACCACCATGTATAGTAAGCCTCACAGTCTGGTGCACTCCATCTGAAGGTTGTCTCACTCGGCGATGACAGTATCATGTGTCTCCTATGCAATATACCCTATGAGTGGCCCCTATGGCCCCTGTACCTATGGTGGCACTGGTGGTGCCTACGCCTGTACCTATACCTGCACCTGTGGTGGCATAGGTGGTGCCTGTGTCTGGTCCTGTCCCTATGCTGGTGGGGGCCCCTGTGGTTCCTGATCCTATACATGAGCCCCTGTGCGAGGTCTCACCCGTCTCTGCGGCCTCCTCCTTTGACTAGTTGTTGAGGTCTTTGGGGCATCCCCAATCTCAATACCATCATCCACGTCCAAATCCCTTGTCGGCTTCTCATGAGCAGCCACCTGTGCCGGGTCAGTCAGTCTGACGGGTGTTTGAGAAGCCCACCATGATGCATACTCTAGGGTCATCCCCGCATCTGTAATATCTAGACACACCACAAAGTTGAGCCATGGAATATCCCTCTAGGATGCCCTCACTGTGAGACCATCTGTATACCTACCCCAGGTCCCTACCTCCTTGGTGACATGAGGATGTAAGGCATCCTCTGCCACCACTCCCTGCTGCAGCTTGAACTGTCGTATGACCCTGGATGGTCTATATCTCTCTATCTGGTGGATGGTCCTCCCCAGTAGAAATCAATTGGTCTGGATGTATGAAAGATATAGAAAATCCTCAAAAATGTCCTCCACCCCTACTACCTAGCCCATCACCCCCATGGCTCGCACAACCTATACAGGGTCCAGTAGAAAACCTGAACCTCGTCTAACAGTTGTCTCCAGTATCCCATCTTCCTAACAGAGATGTATCTTAGAGGGAGGATGTATCTGCAGGTATAAGGCTCCCCAGGCTGGCATGACTCCCTCACCCTCATCAGTCAGAACACTACAATGTGCTCCTAGGCCCACACTAACAGCAAGGTCACCCCAGTCCCCATGTTGTGTGCCTCGCGGTACATAGCCATGTGTAGATCATGGTATAGTTGTCCTAGGACAACATACCCCCAGCAATACGAGGTCCCCTCCTCCAACATCTAAGCTAATTCCCATGACCATCCCATCGTGAAACCATGTCCTGCCAGGTCCACTAACATGCGTTCGCCGATCAGTCCTGCAATGTATAGAGCTATGCATCTCATTCTCTTGTTGACTGTTGGCTGCCACGGCATCCAGGTCTGATATGTGGGAATCTACCTCATCGACCACCTGAACACGATCTCCATATAATGATTGCTATCCTCTAACCTATATCAAGGAATCGCCCCTCAGATGGGTATCTGTAGAATGTGCCAGACATCCTCCACTGTGATCGCCACCTCTCTAGTAGGCAAGTGAAACATAGTGGTGTCGCTATGCCACCGCTCGATCAGGGCGGTCATCATACCATTGTGTGCCCATAGCCTAGGCCAACAGGGCACATAGTCCAGCCCTACCATAGCTAACAATCCCCAATCATCCTCCATCAGCTGAGCCTCCAACTCCATGGTAGGAGGCCAATGCTCCTGGGATCCCAATGGTGGGAACTGCTCCTGCAATAATTTTAGAATCCACCATGTTAGTCACCTATTCTTCTATTCCTAGCCTAACCCTTCTTAGAATGGGGCATCTTGCCCCTAGGTCTTATGTTGACCCATCCTAGGCCCCAGTCGGGTCCCTCCATTTCCTTCCCTCTCGGTGTTTTCCCTTTTCAGTGCAAACGTCGGTTCATACACCAACGTCTCTACCTATTTATCTCACAGGCTAGCATCTTTGAAGACGCGGGTCTAGGTCCAGCATCTTTGAAGATGCGGGTCTAGGTCTGGCATCTTCAAAGACGTTGATCCAGCACCGGCAACTCTGGAGACGCCGATTCAAGGATCGGTGTCTGTGAAGATGTCAATCCAGGGATCGGCATCCTCGCAAATGCCAGTTCGAGAACCGATGTCTCCGGTCTGAAAAGAATTTAACCCACATTAATGACTAACTAACCCCCCCAAAGTAATAAATATCATTAATAATAATTAATGCAAGGTCTAGAATAGTCCACTCACCGGTACCGGTCACTCGGTGGGCCTCCCGCGTGTCCAAATGCACTCTCCAAGCTATCCCTTCATCCTCTGGTCAGCCATCATTTCACTCCAGAGCTTAGATTTGCACTATTCACTATTCACAAATGACTTTCTTTAACCCCCCAACCCTTCTTATAGCCCCCATTTTTCCCAAAAAAAATTTCCCGCCCCCATGTACATTTTTGTATATATCATCCTATTGTAAAGCTGAAATACGCGTAAAATCCCAAAAATATTTAAAAATTACAAAAAAAAAATAAAAAATTCCAAAAATTCCAAAAACATCAAATATTCTCAAAAATATGCAATAAACACTTTTTTCTTTCCACTTTGTTCGAGATCTTAGTTTTTCAACGATGTTTCGACTCCTGTGACTGCGATCATGTTTTTCACCAAATCAATTTTGTGACTGACTGTCCTTTCTCTCCATCCTATTCACATCTTTTTCCAACGAATCTCTTTTATCAAATCACATCAAATCCAATCTTTGCCTGTCAGGATGCATCCTTCCGGCGTCAGCTTATCAAATCCTTCATCACATCAATCTCGTTCCGGGCAAGAACTTTGAACCGAATGACTACTTGGTCATGAGACCTTCTTTATTGATTTTATCTTTTTGTGTCAGTTTACACCTACTCACTACTTCCTCGATCTGCTATATCTTGGTGCGTTGTGACGGGTCGCTACTGATACATGTGTCTTTTGCAGTGTGCTTTTGTTTGAGCGTCTAGCCCACACAAAGGAAACTCGTCATCTGTGTTTCCTAACACCTGATGCATACCTCCTCTTGCAATATCAAAATTGGATGTACTCTCCATATTTTTCACAAAAATGGATCCCAATGCTCATTTAGCTGCATTTAATCTCATGTGCATTTGCATTCTTAGCTGCATTCTTAATTGCATTTCAGAAGGCTTCTAGTTATTCCCTCCTTCCTTTCCTCTCTCCTGTTGCATCCTTTTTTGAGAAAATCCCACAACGTCATCTTTGTTGTGTTCTTTTCTCGAGGGGGCACAACCCCATACCGTCATTGCTTCAGCACGACTCCTAGAAACCCTCTTCCTATGGGGCAACTCATTTTCTTGTCTTTGATGAAACATCACTTGCGACGCCATGTCAAAGAGGGGAAAAATGTAGACGTCTAAAAATATTAATATTATTTTCCCTCTTATTCCTCTAACTATTTAATTCAATCAATTAAATAGTTTCATTTATCAATAGTTTAAACAATATTCTAATGTATTTTATTTAAATACATTTGCCTCCACAAAATCCCATTTTTAATAAATTTATATTTATTAAATCCCCCATATTCCTAATTCCTTTAAAAGCATGATTTATTCAAATTCAATTTGGATTATAACCTAAATCCTAGCTAGGAACCTGTTAATCCTACCCTATAGCCTACCCTACTCCCATCACCTCATTTCCTAAGTATGCTTCCACACCTAACTATACTCTAACCATGTTTAATGAGTGATTCCTAACCTTTTTAAGGCTAATGGAATGCTCACCCACATGGGGAAATTCTCTCCAAAATGGGCACCCATTCCTCTTTAATTTTCTCTTACAACTTTGTCTCCTCTTTTGAAATATTGAGCTACTCAATATTAATGTCAATTTTGACTCAAAATTGGCAATCATTTCAAAGCCATGTGTCTCCTATGTGGCTCTTATGTGGATGCCACATAGGTGCCACTTCACCCAAGCCTCTTCCTCTCTCCAAAAACTCTATAAATAGAGGCCTTCTCCTCTCATATTTTCATCTCTCAATATTGCATTGTTATCATGTTATTTTGCATTTAGAAGTTCATAGTTTCTAATTTCATGTTTTTATATGCTTCTATTTTATGCTTAAACCACATAGCAATCACATGCTAGACTCTAAATTGGTGAATGAATCTTAGTTTCTTTATAAGCACATGCATATCATCTTTATTTTCATAAGCTTAGATTCATCATCTTGAAGAAGATTTGAGACTAGTCCTTCATACTAGCTCTTGAATCTTTCTTCTTGTTTTGCAATCTTGCATTGCATTTGGATACATTGCACTTTGTGTGTTTTAGAGAGCACACCCACATACAATCTAAAGAGAAAATCAAAATGAGTAGAATAGGGTGCATTGTTTACTTGTTTTCAAGCTCTATCTGATGTTATTTGGTTTTCTTTGGTGTTTCCTTGATCTCTTACATGCTTTTGAATTGATTATATGTGTTAACCCGCTAACGTTTGCATGTTTGAGCTTGCTCCCAATAGGTTGAAGGATTCCTCATACTACAAGTACGTTATGCATATAAAAGTATGCAAACTGAGTTAAATGGCATCTACAACAATATTTAGGAATGTAAATAAATAAGAGAAACTTTGAATGCAAGTAAATATGAAAGCTAGTCAAAGCAAGTGTGCAAATGTAAAGTGAGATCATGCACTTTTAGTCTAACATAAATTAGTCTAAAATCTTAACTAAATTCATTAGATAACAAATGAAATAAGCCTAATATTTTCTCAAAAGTAGGCATTAGTCAATTTTTGAACATTAGTAGCTTACTGAATTCTAGATCAATCAAAGGTCCCTGGTAGAATTAGTTTTTTTCTACAATAAAAACAAAAATTAGTTTTTTGGCTAATATATTTAATGTTAGTGTCATTTGGAATAGAGTGAGTTAGTAATGAATTTTTTTCCTCTAAATAGTAGGGTACTCATAGTATTGTTTCCATATCTTTATATTTGGAAACTAGAATGGCTAATAGTTTTGAATTGCCCCATCTTATGATATTATCAAGGAAGTCAAGCTTTCGTCGCATTGAAGAGTTCCAAAACCAATTCATCACTAGGGTACACCAAGGTTCTTCATATTTAATGTCAATTTCCACATCTATATGACACTTTCCATTGGTGTCAAACTCCTAGTTTATTTGTTAAAAACTTTCATTGCAAATGCTAGCAAGGTAAATCATAAACAAAATTGAATTTGTCCATACAAAATTCTCTTCATAGAGACATAAAGCTTGATAACTTTCCTGTAAGTATTAGAAAAATAAATTAGGTTTATAAATTTGATTTTGGGCTTGCAAAGAGTACATAGATGCAATTAGCCATCAACATATTCCTTACAGGGAGAACATGAATTTAAGTGATACTGCTTGATATGCAAGAAGTCATATTTGTTGGATAACTTGTGATAGGGAGGGGGTGAATCAATAAAAATAGGTATTGACCTAATTCAACCACCAATCTAATTAACTACACTAGAAACTTCTTAACCTCAAAGTATATGAATGAAATAAACAAATAAAAACAAACAACATCAAGCATTCACAAGTTTAACACTCATAACACAAATATTTTTCACATGGAAAACCTTATCAGAGGGAAAAAACCATGGTGGAGATGACACCCACAAGCCCAATAACTGCAGTAAATGAGTTTTCCCTATTAGGAGCTACAAATACCCTTTCTAAGGGTTCACCCTGTTAGAAGTGATTAGTACAATATTAGTCTAGTACAATAAGATCAGTTTGTGATAGCTAAATGTGGCCTTCTTATTTAACCATACACTTCAACATGGTCATTGTTCACCAGTCACATACAAGAATGGATATGAAATTATCCATCTTGCATGTTTGTATGATTCGACCTGTTGCCTCCTATCTAGTTGGAGTTTTGAATAAGCTCTCAAAATTGAGAGTCCAACAACCTAGACCATTATTAGAATGAAGGATTTAAGTAAATAAGTAAATGCAAGATTAATCTAGAGAGCTTAGTTTGTTCTAGAAATGAATGTGCAAAGCTATTCTAGAAATGATATGCAAAACCATATAAACCTACAAATGAGTATGAAATTAATCTAGGAATGAGATATTAAGCTAAGAATGAGAAAGATACAAGCTAATATAGAAATGAATAATGATATATTCAAATTAGGATTTCTTGAAATGAAGTTAACTATACATGTTTTAATCTAAATGATATTAAGCTATAGCAACAAATCTAATAACAATGTATTCAATTAGAAAACTAGCAATTTCGAATATCACAAATTACAAGACTAGTTTGAATGAGAGCTGAGAGAGTTCTTTAATAGACCTAGAGTCCGTTCAGAATAGAAAGTTTCCTTTCAGAGAAATAGTTAACTTATTGAAAATCAGTTGAGATTAGCAAGTTTCTTTTGAGAGGAATAGTCAATTGTTGCCTTTTTGAGTTTAACTGATTTGTTTCTCTTTTAAATCACAGTTAACTCAAAGTTTCTATTTCTGAACTGGATAGAAGATTTTGGAGAGAATATTTAATTAAATAAATAGAATATGACCTCATAAATTTATTTTATCAATTATTTAAACAATTAAATTCAATTATTGAAATGAGGGTATTTATTTAATAATTAAATATTATTTAATTCCTTTTTATGTATTTTCGCTAAAAGGGGCGAATTTAATTAAATTAAAGTGCTAGGACTTTATAATTAAATTAATTTGATCATTGGGTTTTTTAGCCAATTATGATTGATATTTAGGAATTAAATATAGTATGTGATTAATGCAGATTTAGGATTTTCTGCATTTGACACTTAGGTCAAGTAGAGTCAGTCGAAACTCAGAATTGCCTAGTACAATAGGACTTTGATGATTCAGAAGAATGATAAATGCAACAAAGTTGGTTAGGGTTGCAAGATGCTAATTTTGGGGTGTTACATTTTGCCCCTCTTTGAATTGATATGCGAGCAGTGCATTGATTCAAAGAATAGTCTGATGTCTGAAGCATAGAAGAATAGTTGAAATTGATTTCGAGAATTGATGAAGGTTTCAGAGCCATCCCTAGAATGGAGCTTAACTCTCAGAAGTCTAGGTTAGATTGCCAAGATGCTAGTTAGATCAATTTTTCAAGGGTCATCTTCAGAACGAAGCTTGAATCTCAGGATTCCGGGTTAGATTGCCCCAATACCTAGTAATGAGATTTCGAGAACCATCTCTATAACGAAGCTTGACTCTCAAGAATCTGGGCTAGATTGCCCTGATACCTAATAGATTAGCTTTCGAGAATCATCTCCAAAATGAAGCTTGATCCTTAGGGATCTGAATTAGATTTCTCAGATACCTAATAAATGAGCTTTCAAGAACCATCTCCAGAATGAAGCTTGATCCTCAAGGATCCAAGTTAGATTACTCAGATACCTAATAGATGAGCTTTCAAGAACCATCTCCAGAATGAAGCTTGATCCTCAGGGATCCGAGTTAGATTGCTCAGATACCTAATAGATGAGCTTTTGAGAACCATCTCCAGAATGAAGCTTGATCCTCAGGGATCTGAGTTAGATTGTTCAGATACCTAATAGAAGAGCTTTAGAGAACCATCTCTAGAAGGAAGCTTGATCCTCAGGGATCTGAGTTAGATTGCTCAGATACCTAATAGATGAGCTTTCGAGAACCATCCCCAGAATGAAGCTTGATCCTCAAGGATCTGAGTTAGATTGCCCTAATACCTAATAGATGAGCTTTCAAGAACCATCTCTAGAATGAAGCTTGATCCTCACGGATCTGAGTTAGATTGCTCATATACCTAATAGATGACAAGATATAAGGAACAGAGATGCCCCTAGTGATTCAAAATTGTGGAATACCCAGTTTTGATTGTGAAGAATGAAAACTAAACATGCCCCAAGTGATGAGATACCCCTAGCAACGAGGATTTTTTGAAATCAGATCAGATTGATTAAAATAGATTGAAAGATTCAATGATGTAATCATCCTGCCCCCTCAGGAGCAAAATAGAAAGATGACACATCATAATGAAGATTGAAAGCAATAAATCATAGATAGATTGTTGAATCAAAAGTCAAGAAGAACTCAGAATATATTACACAAGAATCTGGAAGATTCACAATCAATTTTGAGTGATTTTGAGGTCTGTTGACCAAGTTTAACCATAGTTGACTAGAGTGGACTTTTGAGGAAAATTTTGATGATATTGAGAAAATGTTGATTAGATATGATTCTGACAAGAAAGCGATGTCAAAAAGTTGACTGCATAAGCGTCTGATCACATCGGTCCCAAAAATTTTAAAATGCAATTTTGAGCTATATAGGAGTGTCAGGTTTTGATTTTGATCCTGAAAATGGATTTAGAGCGGCCAATTTAGCTAAGGGTGAGATTTTCACGCAAAACAAAGAACTTTTGAGAATTAGGTCAAAACCTATATATGAGTCAAAAGGGTCATTCAAATCATTTGCATCTGTTGACTTTTGAGAAGAAAAGAGCTCTGAGCGATAATGATGGTCCCTGTGAGTACTCATCAATTCTAGTGATCCAGGCATCACAGTCGGCTGACAGTGTATGGACCTCCCATAAGTGATCGATAACCTCCTAGTTGATTCAAATTTCATTTCTTTTGGTTGAATTTTTTATTGTTTTTCACATTTTTAAGAACTGACCCACGGGTTCTCACGTGAGGAACTAGGTTCTTCGCGCGGCCTATAGGGAAAGATCACATGAGAAATTGCTGAAAATAAAATCTTCATGGTTTTTGGTGGGTATCCTCACTCGGGATGGTATCCATGTCTTGTGCGAGAAACCCTATGAAACAAGGTTTTCTCGCGCAAGCTAAAATAAAACTTTGTGCGAGCCAAAATCATCGCGCGCGGCGAAGAACTTCTTCACGCAAAATTTTGCTTCTTCACGCAGAAAGAGAATAGCAGTTTGAAGGCATAATGAGTCTGTGTCACATCTAGTAGCATTTGTGTCAGCTTTGTAACTGTGTTTAGGATGTTTGTAATGCTTTATTTCTCAGTTTTGCATTAATTATCTTGAATCATAAGCCGAGTATTGATTGTGTGTTATTGTTTTAATGTCTTGCAAGTTGATTTCCTAGAATTGCATTCAGATTGCATCATCCTACCATCAGTGGTTTGATCCGATAGCCTGATGATAGGGAGATAGCGCACATTGATAGTCTAGGCCTTTCCCATCTCTGTGAGGTACCCAAGATTCGGGTAAATCATAGACTACTAGGAGCCTTGGTGGAGCGTTTCCATTCGGAAATGAACACCTTCCACCTTCCATAGGGTGAGATGACAGTGATGCCTGAGGACATATACAGGATCCTCTGGATACCCTTTCATGGACCCAGAGTAGAGTATGATGTTCAGCCGAGAGTAGGTACAGTGGCCCTAAGAGAGATATTGTAGGATGACTCAGTCATGGACCAAGCTATCCCGTGGGAGGAGTTGATCAAAGTATATGGACCAAGGAAATAATTACCAGTAGTTCTAGCAGCCTTCCTTGGTTGCTACCTGATGCCAGATCATGGTCAGTAGGGTTTGGAGTGCGGATGGGGCCGGATGTTACAGCGTATGCTAGTCGAGCCTACCCATTTTGAATGGGGTCAATGTATGTTGGCCCACATGTATCATGAGATGCATGAGATCACCTATAGAGAGGCGAAGAGTATGGTCATGGGCATGTTCATTTTACAAGTGTGGGCATGGGAGCACCTTCCAGTTACCAGGCCCATTTATGATGACATGAGGCTACCTTTAGAGCCATACATTTGTAGTTACAGAGGATTGATTACTCAGCCCGCACTGGGTAAGATAAAGCAGTGGTGAGCTCAACTTGATGATCTGGTGGTCGTAGTATGGCGAGCATGGAGGTTAACCAAGCCTTGGGACGATGCTATAGAGCATCTTAGCTATATGTTGTGCACACAACCACTTATCAACCATGCTATTATTGTTATTGAGTGGTTCCCACTTACACGTGTTTGGCGATAGTTTGGTCATTCCCAGGACATATCTCAGGAGTACTTTCATTATGCCTGCTTCACCGATGAGGTGAATAACAGATGGTCAGCCTAATTAGATACTAGGTGATGCATGATAGATGTGCAATCACTAGCTTGGACTCGGTGGTATTACATGGCCGAGGTAGTGGATGGGGGTATGACAGTGCCATAACAAGAATACTTTGTTACTCATCTATTTCCGTGCTTCACAGAGCCAGATGGTATGGGTATTCTAGCATAGGTAGTGCACCCACAGGAACTACTATAGCCACCTCCATAGCAGGGACCACAGCAGGGGCCATGGCCACGCACTATGTAGGTTCTCATCCCCCTTGACAGATGAGGATTGATCCCAATCCTAGCGGCAGTGGGAGATAGGAGAGGTAGATGAGACAGGGGACACCTGCATAGTTAGGTGAGCAGCAGCAGTAGGAGTAGGAGGAGGCATAGAAAGATGAGCCGCATGAGGTCCCCATGCAACATGATCAGCAGCAGGAGCAACCAAAGCAAGGTCCAGTTCCCAGAGACCCATTATCACAGGTGCATGATTCTCTATGTAGATCCAGAGAAAGTCTAGCAGTTGCACAAAAAAATTGGGGATTTGCAGATACAGGTTGTAGTGCGAGATGCCCAGCTCATGGACAGAGACCGGGAGCTGAGAGAGGTCCATGGGCAGTTGCAGAGGGTACAGGAGTAGCTTCGGGTGGAAACACGACATCAATCCTCTTGAGCAGCTTATTATTACACAGCATATGTGGGGGTGGTGCCTAATGAGGTAGAGAAGGTGCCAAATTTTCCTCATATGCTAGAGGATCAGAGGGTGCACAAGCACCACCTCCTCCAGATATGCCTCCTCCTCCACCTCCTCTAGAGGATGAGGGAGAGGGCTAGAGCTAGAGTGAGAGTTTTGGATAGATCATATCACATGATGTATTTGATGTGTTGGCATCTTTGTATTGTATCACCATTTTTGAGATAGATTGTGCTCGAGTAGCACCCATTTTGTATTGTGTCAACACATTAAGAGATATATATGAGCTTGTCTTATGGTATCATTGCATTTTTCATGTTGTACTTTATGAGATGTTTTCCTATATGTTTAGATGCTTATATGATTAGATGATTAGAATGTATGAAGATGCTATGTATGAAATGCACATATATATGTATGGATTTTATGAATATTTATGGGATGCACATGTATATGTAGATGTAGATTTTTATGTATGCAGATGATTTATGTTAATGCATTTGTGAATGGAGATATGTAAATGCAGTGTATATGGTACTAACATCTCATGCAAGATGATGGATGCTAACCAAAATAATTGTTTGAAGATCAAGAGCGAGGATCGAACACTTGTGCAATCGCAATGAAGCCTGAGTGATGAAGAAGAACCTCTCAGTGTATGAAATCCAAGAGAACACAATGAAATGCCAAAATGTTTTTGCAATGCAAGCCTAGAATGAAAGTGCAAGCCTATGCTAGATGCAATCCCTAAGATGTGGTTGTTGGACCCATTGGATAGTTATCATTATAGAGAATTTGTGGAACGTCAAAGTTGATACAATCCTTGTTGGTGCCACTGTGAGCATAAGGATATGAATATGAATTTCATCAGATGAAATACGGGAAACTAATGTAAGCATCGAGGCATAAAAGCTTAGATGACCTGAACATTATTTCTAGTTTTGATAGAGCAAGAGAACACCAGTATCGAGGCATTCAAATCCAAGATAACCATGAGTGTGCACTTGTGTAAACAAGTAGATAAATAACAAATAAGGAGATAGTACTGACCTCACCTTGGCATACAAATAAACAAGATCGATGGATGTGGAGTTGTTCCACCTTAATGTAGAAGCTCTTATCACATACACTCTGATCATTTGTCATTGCTGGATCACTGAAACCACACCCACAAGCAGTAGAAAAAGAAAAGATCAATGAAATAAATGAGAACAAGTAGCATACAAAGAGAAATCCCAGCATAGCGCAACATGTTCAAAGTTTTCAGATGTGTTTGAGTATAGGGGTGTTGAAAAACATCGTTGTGCTTGTGAGTGCATTGTGTATGATTTCTATCAATATGTTATTTACGTTGTGTGTTGAGAAACACCGATGCATCCAAAGATAGTGTTGAGAAACACTTTTGATTGTGGTGTTGAAAAACACCTATTTATGTTAGTAGAGTGTTGTCCTTTAGAACTAACAAGATTACTGACTAAAGATGCGATTAAATTTGGGGACTCATGCCCCTAGGTAACATCTAATGACTGACTTGACTCATGTTGTGAGGACAAACTTGATTTAGTTTCCCCCAGACTTATGACTCTATATCAGTGTCAAGTCAGGAGGGTTTTTAGAGAACCCAGAGTGTCATGAAAGTGACTGAAATCTATATATATACTAAGGCAAAGAATGCCAAGACCGAGTATCGATAGATAGAGTGCTTGAGTATAACTCCAACTATAACGGATTGATGTCAAATGCAGATATGTGTTGTTGCAAGCAATCTCAATAGTATGATGACAGTAGACAGACACAGTGAGAATCACTGGTGACTGACATGAGAGAGATTCTCGAGTAAATAGATCACAGTAATAGCTAGGCATTAGCATGAAGACGTAGTGAGAACCACTCGTGACTGATGTGAGAGAGATCTCAGTATAAGTGAAGAAATAGTAGGCAGACACAGTGAGAACCACTAGTGACTATTGCGAGAGAGATTCTCAAGGAGAGAGATCTCATTATAAGCAAAGAAACAGTAGGCAGACGCAATGAGAACCACTGGTGACTGTCATGAAATAGATCTGAAAAGGTGATAGGACAGTGCCCCCTAAACAAGGAGGGTTGCCTCGAGAGTACGACCAGTTTCAATCCATGTAAGTTGGTGTCTTGACAGGTAACTAAGAGCATGCGCATAAGCAAATGAAAGCAAGAAAGTAGGAAAGATGGAAAGCAACTGTATAGAGCCAAGAAATGTTGTGATAGATATAGAAATGTGGAATAAGAGGCACCTATTTACCAGGTTTTCACCTTCTTGGAAAAAAATCTTTTTTTGCTACCATGACGCCTGTTTGCCAGGTTTTCATCAATGGCACTTTTTTCTTTTTTCAATTTTTTTGTATTTTTGAATTTTTTTTATTTTTTTGGTATTTTCTGATATAGAGTAGATCTCTTGAACATGTGGATATAGTTGAAGAACCGTGGGAAATATCATTAAACCAAAGCCAACATAAGCCACGTTCCCTCGTGATGAGGTATACAAAAACTTATCCAGATGGATTTTGGGGGAAAAGAAGAAGATGGTTGTTCCCATTACTATCTTTTCTTGTAAGACTAGAAGAATTTGTGAATGATAAAGTCCATCCACCAGGTAGGACAATTCCATTTTTTTGGTTTTTTTTAGGACATTTTGCAATTTTTAGTATTTTTTTCAGGACATTACTATGTACATGAGCATTCTAAAGATGTCTCAAATGTAGAATCTTTTCAGATGAAGGGCATTGATCGACTCCTTGGGTTTCTCTCCTTCAGTGGTAGAGAGTTGATAGGTGTCGGACCCAAATATTGAAGTGACAACATACGGATCAAGCCAATTTTGTTCAAACCTCCCCTTTTGGACCTGATGTTGTTGATTCTTAGGGTTTTCCCTCAAAACAAGCTCACCTACTTGGAATTCCCTTGGTCAAAATTTCTTGTTGTAGCTCTTGGACATTCTTTTCTTATATGCTCTGAGGTGATCAAATGCCACTTTTCGACATTCATCTAGTAGTTCTAATTCTTGGAGTCTCAAAACTCTGTATTCTTCATGTGGTATAAGCCTGTGCAAAGAAACCCTAAGAGATGGGATTTCTACCTCTAGGGGTAGTATTTCTTCTGCCCCATATACTAGCGCAAATTGGGTTTCCCCTATAGGTGTTATGATGCTTGTTCTATAAGCCCATAATGTAGGATTGATCTAAAGGTGCCAATCCCTTCCAGACTTGTTAACCGTATGGTGCAAGATTTTCAACAAATTTTTATTTGAGGCCTCAGCCTTTCCATTACCTTGTGGGTAATAGATGGAAGAGCAGTGTTGTGTGATTCTGAACTTTGCACACAACTCATCCATGATTTTGTTCTTAGATTGTCCTCCACTATTAGTGACTATGGAGGAAGGTATGACATAGCGACAAATGATGTAGTTCAGAATGAACAGTGAGACTTGTTGTCCTGATGCTTTAATGAGTGGGACTGCCTCAACCCACTTGGTGAAATACTATGTAGCTATGATAATGAACTTGTGTCCATTAGAAGACGAGGGGTGAATATGCCCAATTAGATCAAACACCCACTATTGAAAGGGCCAATGTGTGACAAAGGGAATGATTTCCCTTGTTGGAGCATGGATAATATTGCCATGCAACTGACATTTCTTACAAGATTTCGCATACCTGATAGCTTCTTTCTCCATATCTGGCCAATAATACCCTTCTCTAAGAAGATTTCAGGCCAGGGTTAGACCGTTAGAATGAGAACCATAAATTCCTTCGTGGACTTCAGACAATAGATGTCTGGACTCTTCTTTTTCTAGACACCTAAGTAAAGTACCATCTAATCCTCGTCTATACAAATCATTGGCCACGAGAACATAGTGTGAGGCATTACGGATGAGGTGTCATTTTTCATTTCTAGTTAGTCCATCAGGAATGACTTGATGGCGCAGGTAAGAGTAGACATGGTGATAATGGGAGGATTCATGTTCAATGATTGAACACACCATTTGGGAGTCGGGGGAGTTGTAGGATGGAAAATGTATTTCTTCCACCAGGAACTCATAGTGAAAAGATTCCTCTTGTTTTTGCGAGGATGCTAATGTAGCCATGGCATCTACTGCTCTATTTTGTGTCCTTGGAAGTTGTTGAAATGTGATGAAAGTGAAATATTTCTTAAAGTTATCAACCATTCATTTATAAGGCATGAGTTTGTTATCCTTAGTCTGGTATACATCATTGATTTGGTTGATTACAAGTTGAGAGTCGCCATGGACATGTAACTCAGAAACATTCCATACAAGAGCTAGTTTGATTCCATTTACCAGTGCTTCATATTCTTCTATGTTGTTTGTACAAGTTTGTACAAGGAAACATAAGATTGTACACCTTTGGAATGGAATAGTTTTGAGGAGTCAGAAATAAGACTCCTGCACCCGAACCTTGTTGTGTGAAGGATCCATCAAAAAACATTTTCCAGGATTAGTGAGTGATGTGCACAATAGATCCATCTGGGAACTCAGCACTAATTGGTTCATTTTCTTGTAGTGGAGCATCAGCCAGTTGATCAGCAATTGCTTGCCCTTTGATTGATTTACGCTTAACATACTCTATGTCAAATTCACTAAGAAGCATAGCCCATTTAGCCAATCGGCCAGTGAGGGTAGCTATACTTAGGAGATACTTTAAAGGTTCAATTTTAGCCACCAATTTGACTAAGTGAGCCAACATATAGTGTCGCAATTTCTAAGATGTAAAGACCACTGCCAGGCACGCTTTCTCGATCATAGAGTAGTTCATCTCATAGGATACCAATGTTCTACTGATATAGTAGATAGAATATTCTTTCTTATTTTCATCTTCTAGCACCAGTAGTGCCCCCAATGATGTTGAGGTAGTTGAATTGTACAGAATCAATGGTTTGTCTAGTTATGGTGCCATGAGTACTGGCGGGTTTACCAAGTATGTTTTGATTTGAGTGAAACTTTTGTCACAGTCTTTGATCCATTGATAAGTAATGCCTTTGTGCAGAGTCTTGGTAAATGGTTGTGCTCTATCAGCCAACTGTGAGATGAACCTTCTGATAGACTGGATTCTCCCTTGGAGTGTTCTCCTCTAACTAATATTCTTAGGAGGCGGCATTTCCAGTGTTGCTTGTACCTTTTCAGGATCAAATTCTATACCTTTAGCTGAGATGATGTAAACCAATAGTTTTCCAGATGTAATACTGAATGCACATTTCTTGGGGTTCAACCTTAACTTGAACTTTTCCATTCTATCCATGATTGGGCCTAAGTCTTGGAGGTGCATAGATCATTTCATTATTTTAGCAAGAATATCATCCACATAATCTTCCATGGTTTTGTGCATCATATTGTGGAAGATAGTTATTACTGCCCTTTGATAGGTAGCTCCTGCATTTTTCAAACCAAAAGGCATGACATTCCAGCATAATGTTCCCCAAGCACATATGAAGGCAGTCTTTTCTTGATCCTCTAGAGAAATCTTGATTTGGTTATACCTAGAGAAACCGTCCATGAGAGAATACATTTCATACCCAGCTGTCATATCCACAATCATGTCAATGTTAGGCAAAGAAAAGTCATCATTTGGGAATGATTTGTTTAGATCCCTACAATCAGTGCAGACCTTGATGGGATTTTCTGGCTTTGATACTAGTATGATGTTATAAATCCATTCTACATAATCAATAGCTCAGATGAATCCATCTTTGAGTAGTTTCTCCAGTTCATCCTTGATAAGTAATGCAACATGAGGGTGCATTTTTCTAAGTTTTTATTTTACTGGTTTTACGCTAGGAGCTGTTGAGAGATGGTGCATGATAAGATCTGGATCCAAACCAGGCATATTTGAGTATGTCCATGCAAATTTTATCTTCTTCTCTTTAAAGAAGTCTGTGAATTTCTTGAGTGCTTTTGCAGACAAAGATTTAGCCACATGAATGATGTGTGGGTGTTCCTTTGTACCAATATTCACTGGTTGAGTTGGATCTATGAGCACTAATGATCATTCCTATAAATGACTAGGCAAGACATCAAGCATCCCATCCTCAAGCGCCTCAGAGAGGTTTTCACCTTTGGATGCATCTTTTATTTTTACTCTTTTGGGTTCTGAAACTGCCACAATGTGGTTTTCGCCTTCAGATCCTTTTCTTTTTCTCATTTCTATTTTATAACTGAGATAATTTATGTTCACTTCAGTCATGCTCACACTAGGTTCGCTGGTGGAAGAAGTGATAGGTTCAGCGGCATTAAGATAGCAGGCTAAAGCATAGTCATTGGGAAATGTAGGCATTTCAGCGGGTTGTCCCTGTAAGGACCAATCAATGAGTTCAGGATGCTTTGGTGGTAAAGGTTCAATGGGTTTAAGGGTGTTCATGGTATTTTCATTGTAGATGGTGACTGTTAAGTAGATTCCTAGACCTGAACCTTGTATAGACATGTTCAAATCAGAAAGAGCCCTAACGACATCATTGAAGCCCATGTCAGAAACATGAGATCCTGATTTGTCAGACCTAACTTCTAAGCCTTCACCTACTTCGAGCGTGGGTGCATATCTCTGAACTATATCCACCCCTTTGTCTAAAGTGCCTTATGAAATACTGTCGAAATCATATTCATGGAGTCCATTTCATCATTAGTTTTCATATCAAGAACATGAGTGAAATCTACTTTTTTGCCCCCAATTTGGATGTGTTCTGTCTAAAAAATCGGCTATGGTTAGACTCCTTTCTTCTATATCTAGATCTTGTTTAGGTGCAGTAGTTTCTGACTGATTAGAAGTTATTGGTGAATCCTCTAAAATATGCCCTTCAATAGCGTTGACCTAGGGTGTTTCTTCGTCAAAGATAAGAGCCAGGATATTGGGAGGAATGGGAGAAGGGTACACATCCTCCTCATCAAAATCATCAGAATCATCCCACTTGCAAGTAGGTGTGTCAGTGTTTTGTTCTATTGTGTGATGTTTTTCTTTATCTAGTGGACCTGATGTCCTTTACCTTTATCTAGATGATTCTTTTCTCTTTGTTCTTTTCTAGATAAGAACCCTAGACCAATCGTGTCTCTATGTTGTCTAAATTTAATAGAGATTGGTTCTTTGAGTCCATTCTGATTACAGCCAATGGGCCCTTTACCTGAATACCCCACTCCAAATGTTTTTGGGGATATTGCACATTGTTCAACCTCGTCATTTATAGGTTCTTTATATATCCAATCTAGAATGGCTCGTTCCTCTCATTCATCCTCTAATGGTATGTTGACTTTAACAAAGTCACCATCATATATTTCTTGGGGTGTTGTCGGTTTCACCTTTTCCAAAGGTCTCCCATAGGACCTAGGTGATGTGGGAGGAGATGTGATTGATAGTACAGCTTCCACTATGTATCCACCCATACTAGTGTCGTTTATCTTGAGTTTCTTTTCCATTTCCTTCAGCAAGTTTGTGCCTGATTCAGAGTTGGACACCTCACTATTATGTGGGACTAGAGTTTCTGTTGCTTGTCTTAATGCATTACAGGCATAGCTGGTGTCTTCATGAATAGTTACCTCTACACCGTTGAATGGTAATTTGATACACTAATGATACGTTGATGGAACTTCTTGCAGCTCATGGATACAGGGTCTTCCCAATAGGATATTGTAGGCTAGAGGGAGATCCAGAACTTGGAAGGTAACATCCCTCTCAATAGGACCCACTCAGATTGGTAAAGTGACAAGACCTTTAGAAGATCTCTCTTGTTCAGCATATGCCTTGATAGTAATCTTCTTTTTAGGATCACTAACATTCTTTGAAAGGCCTAGTTTTTCGATTAACCTGTATGTGTAGATGTTTAACCTTGCGCCTCCATATATCAAGACCTGTCTGACCTGAAGTTTGTGGATCATGACTTCGATATGCAAGGAAAGATTGTGTGGATGGCTCAAAGAGTTGTCATCTTCTTCTGAGAAGGATAAATAGTGTGGCAAGATCAAGTGACCCACCATGGATTGAAACCGGTCTAGGTCTACATCTTTTGGAACATTTGCCTCAATGAGGGCTTTGTCAAGGATCTCCCTATGAGTTGGGAAGATTTTAAGCAGCTCGAAGATGGTGATTTGAGTGTTGGTTCGTTGCAATTGGTCAAGTATGTTGTAGTTAGCAGCATTAGATGAGGGGACCAATTTTGAGTTCTTGTTGGCAGTGCCAACAACAGCTTTATCTACAGGTTTTACTAGTGTAGATGTAGAAGGCTCAGGGCCTTTGAGAATGATCTTTGCACGAGATCGAGTAACAAAATTTGCACGAACCTGAGATTGTTCTGGTTTGGATGGGTGGGGCGCAGACCCTTGCAGCATGAAGGGAGTTTTATGCTTAGGGGCATCTTCTCTTCCCTTGACGGTAACGACATTGCAGTATTCTTCATCTACTAGTTCAACCATATTAATGATGTTATCATTATTAGTGTATGTATAGTTGACCTTGGCATTAGTGTTTTTGCCTTTAGAGGATTCACCCTTCCCATGAGGAGGAAAGGGGTCTTTGAAGGCCTGGTGATCTGAGTTCTTATTGTGACCTCCCACAACAATAATTTCACTGTCGATAAGGTCCTGGACCTTATGTCACTGTTGAATGCAGGTAGCCATCTTGTGACCCTTGTTCCAGTGGTAATCATAGTACTCAGATTCATTCCACCAAGATGGTCATGGTTGTGGATTGAAAGGACGTGAATTATCCAAAGGAGTGAGTAATTGGTTATCCAAGAGAGTCTTGTAAACCGCATCAAGGGGTTCTCTTAGAGGAGTGAAATCACGCTTGGGTTGAGGAGTCCAAGGTTTTGATCTAGAAAATTTTGAAGGCAGTTTAGATTGTGCCACAGCTTGGTCAGTGGCTTTGGCCACCTGCATAGTGGTAGTAATATTGATTGCAGCCTTTGGAGGCTTGGGAGTCCCATTGTTGACAACTCCATTATTCACAACATTCTGGTTCTTGTTGACAAATTTGGATTTGTCTCTACCAGAGGAGGAGGACCCTTGTTTATTATCCTTGTGTAGGGTCAGTTATCCTTTCTTGACCATAAACATTTTGATTTTCACAGCTTGTTTGATCATATCATTGAAGGTCAAAGGACCTTGTAGCTGTACTTGATACCCAAAATTGGGAAGGAGATTGTCTAAAAAGATGTCAAGCTTTTCAAACGGGTATTTTGCGAGAATTATAAAGTTGTCTCCATCTCTAGAGAAATGTCAAGAAAGGTTCCCCATGGTTTTTCTTCAAGTTGCAAAGATCACAGATATTAACCAAATGTTAAATGTTGTGCGAGTAATGTTGCAAGAACAAGTTGGCAATCTCGTCAAAGGTCTTAATGCTAGTCGGGAGCCTAGATAACCACTCCATGGCCAACCCTCCCAAACTACGCGAGAAGAGATGCATGAGGTAAGTTTGATCATGTATAAACTCCATAGAGAGAGCACCAAACACTCTCATATGATCCTGAGGGTCAGAGGTACACAAGTATTTGTCGTACTTGGGAAGTTCAACTCCTTTACGAAAAGGAGGCATGCACAGACTCTTATCGAATGGGAATGGACAAATGCTTTCCAGTTTGAACTATGTGGCAGGTTTGTCTTTATCCTTCATGAGTTGAAGGAGTTGTTCTTGCATACTTTGAACTTGTTTTTGTAACTTGGAGTTTTCAGTTTCTTCCTCTTGCGTGACAAGAGTCTCTACACTGTAGTTTGAGGGCAACTTGGCCCCTTGATTGGCTAGTTCAAGAAGATATTTCTCTTTCTCCCCCTTTAGGAGAATCTCCATCATCTTGCGGAAGTTTTTATTGGCATGAGCCTCCGCGATGTCTGCCTAGGTTATTTATGTCTCCTCATCATTAGGGGGTCTTGATAATAGAACTAACCCCTAGTTTTAGAGTGATCATCATCTCTACTGTGCTCACCTGATTGATGTTAGTATGCCATCTTGCTAGTATGCAAGTGTTCAGTATGCATAGACTCAATATGAGGAGGTTGAGTATCCTGAGGAATTGTACCTACAGGAACTCTTGTTGTTTCAATAACGTCAAGTTTAGGAAACAAATCTTTATAATTTTGATGTTCTTCAAACAATGGGTTTCGGACCCTACTGAAATCTACTCAGAATGAACATTGGACATAAGGTCAAACGATAGGGGAGGAAGATTGAGATGATCCTTCACTAGAGGTAGCCAATGAAGAAGAGCGTGAAGATCCTCTATTGCACTCTAGCTGTGTGATAAGCTTGGAATGACCTCTTCCTCAGTTTAGAGGTCTACTTCATCTAGTAACACGTGGGAGGAATGCGCTGCTACTTCGAGTTGTAATAGTCATAGATAAATATTATACAAGGGAGTGAACTAGGACAATGCTTGGAACTATCTCAAGATAAATGCACAAGAGTACCAAAAGGTGAAGTATACCTGACACGAGTCGTCAAAGATAAGGCTAGAACAGCCAAGAGTTGACTATCGCGTCGCAAGGTATGACAATACAGTAGAACAAGTAAATAGATAAGAAATGAGACAAGTTTAAGCGAGAATCACATAATTCTCAAACTAAGACATCCAGTCATAGACTATGTATAGATAGGAAACAAGCAGAGAGACCTCAAGCAAAAACCAGATTGAGCAAAGGAACACAGAAGAGGCAACAAACAACTCATTTTCAAATTTTGGGAGAGTTTCGCGCGAAGAAGTGTTTACTCATGCACAGATTCCTACAGGCTTGCGCGAAGCTTTGTAGCCTGGTGTGAAGAAAGACCGACTGGTGATAGAATAGAATAACAAATAGCACAAATGAGCACAAACTCACATGAAGATTCTTAGAGCCTCGCACCAAGATTCACATAAACAGACGCGAAGAAGTGTTTTCTCACGTGAAAATTGGCAGAAAGCCAGGCAAAATTATCCAGAAACAGATAGTTGGAACATTTTTTGAGACACAGTAAATATTGTTCTCTGACAGAGTGCGTAGTTTCAGATTGATAGTTTGTTTGTTTGAATGTTATAGAACCAGATATCAACAAGCATAGATAGTCATGACACAAGCAATAGTCGTAAACAATTCAACCGAGGACAAAGAAACTTGGAAGAATGAGGGAGTCTTTGAAAAGTCTTAAAATTGTAGATATTGAAGACTCAAAAAGACACATGCTTATCCCTAGAAAGAAAATTGGTAGAGAATACAAAATATTTGCCACACAACTAATGCGCATACATTCACCTCACACAGCAGTGTCACCCCCAAGAGGGCGCCTATGTTTTTAGTGTTTCCAAGGACTCAATAGTATATGTTCAAAGTTTACCCTTGAAGTAGGGGCCAGTGTCATATACCACCTTCAAACGTCCAAGTGTATGCGTATGGCGAGAATCTATGGGAGAGAATTTTCCCTCTCCCTGTGCAAAGATTATGTCTCCATTCGGAGGTGAACCAGGTAAGCATCTAGCTACAAGGTGTTTAGTAGGCTTCCGTTCATATTAACCTTTGATGGCATCACAAGTGAGGTTGAGACATATAGCCACACTGACACCTAAAAGTGTACACCCTTGGCAAGCAAGGTTGGGAGCAGCGCCACTCAGTACAACAGACAGGGCTTCCTCAAGATGTTTGATATCAAGAATCACAAGGAAGAAATTAATATGGCTTTGGATTCTTTCGCTCAACAAAGCTACTTTATTATAGTGGGGTGAAATCACCAGTGAAAGGTGTGTACCCACTTGGGTCGTTCCCAGAGGTTCAACTTCCAACAGGCCCGCTAAAGGTTAGACTCATACTTGGTTTGGTTTCAAGGGTCTTAGTTTCTGGTTTTCCCAAAAGGGAAAAGAGCGGACTCCTCTACCTTTACGCCTTATCCAAACATTCCAAATAGGTTTATCACTGAGCTAACTCCTCTTCCAACAAAATCCAAGAGCTTCTAGGTTTCTGATTCTCTCAAAGAGAGAAGAGCATACTCCCCTCACTAATGGACATGCTAATTGATTTGTTACCTTTCCTTGCTCCCCAAAGAGTCAATCCCTTAGTAGCATCTAGGTCTCGGATTCATCCATGGGCATCACTTCCATACAATGAAGAGTCTATTACCCTATTCTGCTATCAAGACGCTCGAGAGATTATTAACAAGGCCCTATTTAAACTATGTGAAGAAAGCATGAAAGAAAATAGAATTTTTAAGTAAGTTTCCAAAAGTGCTTTGACTAGAGTTCTCTGACACGCGTCCAACAATCAAACCATTAGAAAGTTTGTATAGTTATTAAAGGAATCTTCATCATTTCTTCCTGCAGACCGCATGTTAAGCTGTTTCAGAAATAAAAACTAGAAAGACACAATCAACAACAAACAGAAATCATTAGTGGTCAGAAAATAGAATGATAAATCTGCAAATTGTAAACCTTCTGTTGTCAAAGTCCGCGCGAAGATATGCCAGAAGCGACGTGAAGAAACACTCAGTATCGCGTGAAGTATTGCAAAACTTTGCGCAGATATGTGAGAAATTTTGCGCGAAACTTCACTGTAGAGCCGTATAAACAGAAAATAGATTGATGAAAAGAAATACAAAATGAGGCCAGAAATTGATTTTATGCCCCACGGTGGGCGCCAGAAATGTGATAGCTAAATGTGGCCTTCTTATTTAACCATACACTTCAACATGGTAATTGTTCACTAGTCACATACATGAATGGATATGAAATTATCCATCTTGCATGCATGTATGATTCAACCTGTTGCCTCCTATCTAGCTGGGGTTTTGAATAAGCTCTCAGAATCGAGAGTCCAACAACCTAGACCATTACTAGAATAGACGATTTAAGTAAATAAGTAAATGCAAGATTAATCTAGAGAGCTTAGTTTATTCTAGAAATGAATGTGCAAAGCTATTCTTGAAATGATATGCAAAACCAGATTAACCTACAAATGAGTATGAAATTAATCTAGGAATGAGATATTAAGCTAAGAATGAGAAAGATACAAGCTAATCTAGAAATGAATAATGATATATTCAAATTAAGATTAATTGAAATGAGGTTAACTATGAATGTTTTTAATCCAAATGATATTAAGCTATAGCAACAAATCTAATAACAATGTATTCAACTAGAAAACTATCAATTTCAAAAATCACAAATTACAAGACTAGTTTGAATGAGAGTTGAGAAAGTTCTTTTATAGACCTAGAGTCCGTTCAGAATAGAAAGTTTCCTTTTTAGAGAAATAGTTAACTTATTGAAAATCAGCGGAGATTAGCAAGTTTCTTTTGAGAGGAACAGTCAATTGTTGCATTTTTGAGTTTAACTGATTTGTTTCTCTTTTAAATCACAGTTAACTCAAAGTTTCTATTTCTGAATTGGATAGAAGATTTTGGAGAGAATATTTAATTAAATAAATAGAATATGACCTCATAAATGTGTTTTTTCAATTATTTGAACAATTAAATTCAATTATTGAAATGAGGGTATTTATTTAATAATTAAATATTATTTATTTTATTTTTATGCATTTTAGCTAAAAGGGGTGAATTTAATTTAATTAAAGTGTTAGGACTTTATAATTAAATTAATTCGATCATTGGGTTTATTTAGCCAATTATGATTGATATTTAGGAATTAAATACAGTATGTGATTAATGCAGATTTAAGATTTTCTACATTTGACACTTAGGTCAAGTAGAGTCAATCGAAACTCAGAATTTCCTAGTACATGTTACAATTAGGCTAAATTCATTTTCGAATTTGAAGGGAAAAGGGGTTTAAAAGGTCAATGTATGACTAAGTGTATAAGGATGATGTGTCTTTTTGACATGTTTTGGATGTGGATTGCAAGGCAGGACTCTTTTATGAGTCA
>MU225818.1:1978906-2028906 GCA_018584345.1 Thuja plicata | reverse complement strand
TTTAGTAAGTTGGCCATACGATCTCGGAATGTTCTGATTTTGCATGTGGAGGTTCATCTCAGTCATATCATCTAGCCAGTAAAGTTTCATGGCTAGATCAGGTCTAGTTTTGAAGATATTAAAAATTTTCGGTATTGAAAACAGGGTACAGAAACTTCGAGCTCAGTTTTGAAGGCTTTAGAGGCCCCGAATGAGGTCGAAACTTGGGCTTGATGATGCTTGCATAATCGAGCCGTTGTAGAGCGCTTCGTGGAATTTCTGAAATGGGGTTATAATAGTCATTTGGGTCAACTAGTGATGACTTATGGTCTCCGGAAGTTGGGCCACCTGAAATAGCAGAAAATAATTTTCCTTCAAAAATATTTGGGTTTCAAAAGTTATTTTGAGTCGACTTTGATGTACTAAGTTGAAAAATAAAATAATTCTAAGTTTGGTCGGCCCTAAGGGCTAAATTTCTGGAACCTTCTCGGGCAATGGAAATTGCCTATATAAAGAAGGCCCGTAGTGTTGTCTTAGGCAGTTCGGGGCAGTTATGGGTGGATCGGAGTAATAATTTGAGGCTTTGTCCTACAGAATATTGTAAGTGAAATGCCCATGGGGCTTTGCATATTGTAATTCTGAAAGTTTGTAATTCCACATTTGTGGAGATAATAAGAAGCCCATTTTCTGTTCTTGCAAATTGTTGTTTGTGGCATTAAGGGGAGCACCCTTCATCATGGACAATGTATAAGGTAATCATGACTGAAACGATTATGACAGATTCCTATGACGGTCATTAATATTTGTAAGAGCTAATTGTGGAAGATTCGATGATGGGTGAAGACATGCAAGACATTGGCAACTACTCATGTTGAGTACTGTACACTCTTCTGCAACCGTGGGGTTCGGGGCATCACTCAAAAAAAAAATTCGGGTTCCTATTTTCTCGGAGAATGGTAAAACCCTAATACGGCTGTCTTTGGAAGTTGCCCTAAAAAGGGAAGCGCATGATATAAGCTTTTTTTAGGGTTGCAAATCTGTGTGAGAAGTTAGTGTATTGTTGGAACATTTTTATGCTGCCAAATTTGTCTTCAAGTGTCGATTATCTCCTGAAAGAACTTGCATTGCAAGTGTATTGTAAACAGTAATAGTTTTGATTAATACATTGTGCAGGTTTTGGAGTGCTGGGGTTTTTTACCGAAAGCTTTTCCCTCAAGTAAATCATTGTGTCATTCTCATTTTTCTATGTATGCATGTTATTGTATTATCATTCTATAATTGCTAAGGGTTAAATATGAATTTGCACGATCCTCTTCTCGGGATTTTAGCGTAGGGAATTGTTTTTCGCACACTTAGTTTCCTTTCAAAGATAAGATCTGCAAGTTTATATCTCCAAGGTAATAAAGCATGCTTTTACTCCTACAATGCAACTCCTTATCTTAAATACTTACATCGATCATGTAAATACCAATACATTGGATGTATAACCTTTATTCCATGTCATCATATTATTAGAAATGATCACGTATACTTTACCACTCACTGATTTGTAATCACCTGACCGATTGATCAAGAACATAAGAGTTCTACCTGTCTTAGTGATTGTGACACTAAATCCTCTATCACCGCTCAACCAAATGAGTTGTAATTGGTATCATAGATTCCTCATACCATATACATACTGTATCTCTAAGCACAACATCTGAATCTTACCTTAACTCGACCGCTACCACAATCTATTTAATAATGTTCTTCCTAAACATCAGTCAACATACATAGTTGATCTTTTCTTTACCGATCATGTACAGTGCTTACCAATCATTGTAATCATGATATCTGAATACATTACCATCAAGGACAACCAATTATGCATACACTCATGACCTCTTTTCATATCATCTACAAAAATTTGGTATAATGCCAACAATATCTAGGTGCGGACATGCAAATGGAAATGACCTTTTTTATTGGACAAGTATTTGTTACTCAAAGAGTAAATATATTTTGGCATAAATAGAATGTAGTATTTAGAGAGAGGAGATGAAATTTGTTGCACATGAGGGCATTTCAATCAGGTAAACTATGTCATGACAGTTTTCATCAAATAATGTATTTTTCCATGAAGGTGAAAAGGTTTTTAATTATAGCATATAGTAAAAATATTTCCATAAAATGGAAGGTGGAGCATCAAAGTGAAAATTTACATCAAAAGTGAAAACTCTCACAGAGAGTGAATAACATTATAGGGGAGGAGGTTTTTTTGCAAAGAAAAGATAATTGGCAATTTCTAATGCATATTTCATTGCCCTTTAATTTCAGCCTAAGCGTGGAACTATCTCCCAAAAAAACCCTCTGTTGATTCCCTATTACAAGGAATAGAACAACCGAGGAATAAAAATACAAACCTGATCGTTGAGGTCTTCTGCAAAGATGGAAATTTGATCAAAGATGTCGAAGACCAATTTCAAGTTTAGAAATTTTGATTGATATTTGAAATACCCATGCCAAAAATATTTACACAAGTTATGTTACGTTCTACACAAGATATAAGAGTTTCAATTTAGTTTTTAGCTCACTTATCACTAAGTGATGATGTTGTGAGAAGTGGGTTTGAATTTGATATTTTTGTTTGCAATACTCTTGTCACTATGCTTGTAAAGTGTGGTTGTTTGGAGGATGTGTGTGATGTATTTGATAAAATATCTCTCCACAATTAAGTATTTATTTTTGGTCTCTAGATTGAGGATGTGCTGAGTCATCCTACTTTAATACTTAAAATTCATCTAATTGTGTAAGGATCTAAGAAAATTCCAAGAAAAAGTTTAGATTTGAGTATGGATGGATCTAAGTAAATCATTGAAACTTAGCATCCCTTTATCCTCTCTTCTGGGAATTTGGACACAAATGATTGAGTATGAAGGGATTTCGATCAGTTGCTTCAGTTGTGAAAAATTAGGGCATTTGGCTAAATTTTGTGATGAGAAAAGATAAAGAGGAGAATATTAAGGCATTGGTGTTGGAGAAGAAGCAAATCAGTGGTGAAAAGCTTGTGTCAAAACTGAAACATGATAGTAATCGTGTGATGGTTCCTTCTTTCCCCAGTTCTCACAGCAGATAGCATGCATTAGATAGTAATAAATACAGTTTCCCATAGAACTTAAGGTAATACCAAATGAATTTTTTTACATTTAGAAGAATTTCTAAGCATGATATTGATTTGGCACAGCTTCCTTCAACTTCAATTCTTCAAACTTCAAAGAGATTTTAGAAACTAGTAAAGAGAGAAAAGGAAGTTACAAAAATAAAAGGAAATGGATGTAGGAAATTAATTTTTGTAACTTCCTTTTCTCTCTTTACTAGTTTCTAAAATCTCTATCACTTGTAAGCATAAATCATCCAAACAACATGTAGCTTGGCAATATCACAACTCTAATATTTCATATAGAAATCATTTTTCATTATAACTATGATAAATAAAATATCAAAAATCTAAGAAAATATAATTCTCAAACCCTCATGAAATAATTTTCCAATATAAACTAAGATACACATGAAAAGTTATCATTGCTTATATAAACTATGTGTGTGCTCTTGACAATTTTTTCATATAAAGTTTTTGATCTTCTTTTATTGCTATAAATGATTTATTTTTACATAAATTTGATACAAAAATAGTCAAAAAATACAACAAAAATAGAAACCACAATAGTGAAAAGAAATTTAAACTCTCCAAAATCCCTCACAACAACATTGTAGGACTTATATTTGACAACACCAAAAGACTTCAAATGAAGAACTAATAACCACAACATCTAAATATGATATAATCTGGTATAATAGGAAATATTAGAACCCAAAATGATATGCTGTAAGATCACACACTTAAACAAATACACAATCCAAACTTTACCCAAAATTGTACACTTGTTCACCTTCAACAATTACAACCATACACTAGATAACTAAACTATCCTACAAATCTTTGAAGCTCAATGTAATGAAATTACTCTTTGAACCAAAGGGGTTTTATCCTTTGATTCTAATCTTCAATCATTTTTTTTTTGTCTAAACACAAAATTTAGACAAGTTTTGATAGATTTTGATAACATGAAAATAGATTCCTAGTGTAGAATTGCCTACAAATAAAAAAGGACCAATCCAAATGAGCGCCTCTTGGATAAATAAATAAAATTATTATTTTCATTACATTTTCCTCCTAAATAGGCCACATGAAGAGTTGCCAAAATATACTCTTGATCTTTGATTATTCTTGGGCAATAAAGATGCTTTCTTTCACTCACTTATAATTGTCATGAATAATTATGAGGTGGTCCTCCATATAGATAATTCATAATTCATCAATTGAAAAAATATAAATAAATATTTAATTTCTATCATTTCCCACCAAAATTGCTCATTTTAATTTTTGTTATGACCATTATTAGATTCTCAACCTAAATATATAGGTAACTAGCACTTGCACCAAAAGAGGGTGCAAGGGGTACAACGATAGGTCTTTGATGTGAAAGCATAATTGAATATTTACATAACAGAAATGTATTAAAGCGTTTTTGGACAAACATGTTTCATCATAGAACGAAGTCTTCTACATAGCAGCATCCACTTTGGATGAGTTAAAATTACAATATTGTCAAATTGTATTTTTTGTAGGGCCTCCCAATAAATGTAGCATTGAAACACATTGGAACACAATAGAAAATGTTGTATTTGTAAATATAAATATTCTCTATTTCCTCTTCTCGATTACCCAATGTCTCTACTTCCTCTTCTTGATCAGCTAGTGTGAACTTGTAGAAGATAAAAAGCTATAAGTGGTAAGTAATAAAAAAATTGCCTGAAATGAATGAAGGGAATAATGCAAGTACTTAAAAAGAGGTTGTGCAAGTAACTTCACATACCTGAACTTTCTACGATATCAATTGCAAGCGAGCTTCTTCTTTCTTTCTAATAATGTTGTGTGGATTTATTTTTTCATTTCGTAATAGCGATCCAAAGAGAATGCGGTCTCTATATGAAAGCCTTGCAAGAATTTGAATCTAGAAATTATCATAAAGGTGAAGCACACCTTTATCTTTCAGTTTTACCACAAGGATAGAATATTGAGCTCATACAAGTTAGAACACGCGTCTATTAGGATATTTCCATGCATTAGCCTATTGATTGTTCAATGACAAGTCATGAGCAAAACATAGATTATTGTAAATGCATGCATGCTATCGAGAAAAAAGGATTCAGCTCTCATTCAAACAAAGGGTAAATGTGAACACTGACACTATCACAATGAATATCACTGTAAAGAAACAGAGAGATCTACAATCATAGTATTTTGGTTGAAGCAAATTGTTTGTCTTTGAAATATTTCTAATAGAGAAGCCTACCATTCCAATATTTCATCCACACATATTGCACAGAAATCGCCAATCTAGAAAAGCTTAAAGGAACTTGAAAGCTCCATCTAAAACTTAGAAGCAAATGCTGGTTAAGACCTAATGTCTTAGTAAACTGCTTGAGACTAAAACTGGGGACACGCAGATACAATTAATGGATTTATTTCCACGCGGAAAACTAAAATAACAAATAAAAAATTACCATCATTTAAGTAATGAATATTCCATGTAAAAAGCATAGAAAAAAAATTATTTTTGAGTATAGAATCTTCCACATAAAAAAACATTGCACTAAAAATAATCACTTAAGATCACAGGTTTTAAAATTTTGAAATGCAAAATACTAAGTAAAAATTACTAGTTAATGTTAGATGTAAAAATAATGGAATACTATGCTGTGAATTTTCAGCTGTAAACATTTTAGTAATTTCTTGCATTCACTGGCAATTAACAGCTTGAGCAGATTGAGATGAACAATGAAATGGACAGTAAAGTTTAGGAGGAATATCGAAGGAGAACAATGTAAACTCTTCTTACTATGTAGAATACATCTAAAAAGACCTTGAAACCACCTTTTTAATGTTATTCCAAGTGAAGCACACTCCAACCAATAATATAAATAAATGTATACAACTCTTGGGATAATGATTGATATAAATGGAAAGATCTAAATTCTCTTAAATTCTACAAAGATAATGATGTATACCATATAAAACCTCTGACCAGAGAAAGAAATTCATTGGCTCACATTTACAATAAATTAATCAGTTAAATATTGATATCTAAGCAGTTTATGAAAGAACCCACTTGTTGCATGCGGTACATAGATTTTCAACTTGAATATATCCATAACAATCTGTTGCATACAGTACCACAGGCTGTAATAGATGCAATCATATGAATGGATATCGGTAAACAATATGAAACATGGAAGTTGAGACCTCGACACCAGTAGGTGCTGTTTGGTAATTGATATGTTGGCACCAACATCTAGAAAATGTAGCATCATGATGAAATGTCTAAGTTCTTGTAAAGTATCTCATAAACCCATTCTTTAAAATGAGCAAAACCAAATTCACCAAGTTTCTTTAGATAAACCAGTGAGGTCTACAACCAAGACTTCATCAAGAAAAGATATTCTAAATCATTTCATGGACTTCAAGATGTTAACTGTGGATCTTTAGATAAGCAACCAGATTGGCAAATATCTACAAAATGTAACACCACAAGGAAACCCTTCAATTCTTAAAAGAACCTATATGTCACACTTTTCATAAAGAACAATCTCAAATTTCTAGTGTCTAAAGATAATTCAGAGAGGTCAAATATTTGGGCTATCATGATAAGAAAGTACATACAACGATGGTTGAAATTGAAACTTGGTCTTAAGGATGAAAACTGTCTGGTCCAATGGTTAGCCTGAGAAAGCTTAATCAATCCAAATGCTCTGTTTTTAACTTTTAACCTAAACAAAATTGTAAGTTGTTTAACAGTATGTATATGCACCCTTGCAGGAGAGGTAATCTGGGAGGTAAAATGAAGATCACCGAGCTGAGTATCAAGTGTTTTCTTGAAATGTGAGGGTGCTAGACTATGGCTAATAATGGTGTTCCTTGATGCAGGGCTCTAAGCTTAAAAAAAAATATGAATGTGATGTAGGAGTCTTCAGTCATTTCAGATTTGATTCTTAATATTCTAAGAGATAAAATTTATTACATCCAAAAAGAGTTTTTGTTGGACGAAAATAAATCCCAACATATTTCAGCAAGAAACAAAAATGACCGCTCTAGTTTGTGCCAGGACAATACAATTCGCTGGTTGTAAATTAATTTCTAAGAAAATTTAATCAGTAGGCGAAGGCTCTGAGAAAAATAATATGAATGGGATGTTACGAATATTCAGTCATTTAATATTTGTTTCTCAAAACTCAAACAACAATAAAAGGTATCACATTAAAAAGAGTTGTCGTTTGACCAAAATAAATCTCGACATATTTCAGCAGGAAACAAGATTTGCTGATAAGAGTAAAAGAAAAAAAACATACCCCAACAACTGTAACCCTAGCTCTCGCCTTGCCAGATAAAACAAACAATAGCCTTCCAGGAACAAACCCTAGGGACTTAGGGTATACATTTGTGTCCAAGACATAATTTCATATAACGTAAAGATGTTTGATATACCTTTAATTGTATAGGCCTCTGGAATTTGAGGAAAAAGGTACAAATTTACAATGGACTGACAAGTTGCGCAAGCTGAGGCTTGGGCTCCGAATTCATACCGATGATAACAATAAGTAGAATGAAGTCAGAGAAAAAGGGAAAGAGTATATCTTGGACAACCTAAATAAGAATCATTCTCCTAACCACTGATACACCAAATAAAATTATAAAACCAATACCCACCAAACCTAACGTCTAGGAAATCGAGGATGCCATGTGATGCAGAGCACAGTAGGCCCAAACAAATTTACATTCAATTAGGACAAATTATTCAATTCCTAAGTGAGATACAACTTCTCACATCATTAGTCTTCATCAAAGTCACTACCTAATTCACCCAACTGGGATCAACTCAAGGACTCACCTAGCCCTCGCACCCTTCAAGACCTATTAATGGTCAAAGCCTCTCTTTTGGCTAACTCTAGTTCTCACTGTACTCCACATCCTAAGTCTGATCACTTCTCATCCAACACCCATCCACATGACAACTCTGATTACATAAGACAATTGATTGATCATCCAATTCCTCCTTTACTTCATACTCACACTCTGTGACAACATCATTCAAACTTTTATCTACAAATACTCCTAGGATCCTCTTCACAACTCTGATCCCTTCAAACACCAATCACTCATCCTATGTTTGACAACCAATCTCAGATTTAATACACTGTCCTATACCCACAACAGTTAGGACTCTCCTCTTTCACAAACCCTCGCAAAATAGGAATTTCTCCTTTCATCCAAAACGTTTGATCCCTTGGATTTCCAATCCTTACAAACTACAGGACTTTTCCCACACTTCCCCACTCCTAATACCTTACCACCAATAGTTCTGCCAACCAAGAACAATACCAACCGCCCTTACTGTCCACTATGACAGACATATTTATGCAAATAGTCATTCAAAATGTCCCTTCAACACCAAGCCCTAGGACACTACTAACCCTTTCCTTTTACATCTTACAATTCCTTCATATCCCTTAGAACACTCTTCCAAACACATTGTGGACAAAGGCCTTACCGATTCCCATTGTCACTGTCCAAACTGTCACAATCTGCAGTCATCTTTCACTGCATCAAAGCACGTGCCAGACTCTGTATGGCTCCCTGCAACCCTTGGAACAGGTAATATACATCGTGCCCCATCTCCCTACCAAGCATGGGGTCCTGTCACACGTGTGTTAGAAAGAAAACTACATTTTAATTGCCTCTGTTTTCCCTAAATGAGGGTTTTGACAGTCTACACAAAAAGTTTGATATCTCTGTTAAGACTTAATGAAAATTAGTGCCAAAAAAGCCAAAATATCATGGATTCTATGCTCTAACTCATCATGTCAATGACACTGGAAAGGCAACAACAGATGGATCAGAAATAAACGCTGCAAGTACAGAATTAACTGTCTAACATGAAAATACGCAAGGAACTTTAAATGTTTTATTAATCAGAACTTTATACATTGACTGACTCTCTCTCCCCAGGCTTGGGCTTTTCTAAACCTTTTGTAAGCCTGTCCTCACAATACAAACCGACAACTCCTAAACTACCCACACAAACCGACTGAGATTAGTTTGTAACTGACTGTCAAAACAGTTTAACCATTACATAAGATATTAAAATGTTGTCAAGTTGACAACTAAGTTGTCAACTCGACAACTATGTATCAAATGCCTCCCATTACATACCTTCATAGTAGCCCTAGTAGGCCACATCAGCCAACTTTGGAAATTTTGATTATCTATCATGATTTTGACTCAAATTACATTCAATGGCACTAATGGCCATTATTACATCATAGTATAACCTTGTAGGTCTTATTAATCTTTAAGTACCCTTGGATCACCATGTGACCTAGACTGTGTTCCACTAGTTCTCAGGTGCTCCTGCACCACCATGACAAAGGTATGCAATCCATTAATGTTTCAAATGCAAGAAGGAAGGAAAACATGGAACCAAGGACAAACATGGGTAAATACCTGCAAGAGGAGTAGTTGTATGCAGTTAACAGGCCCCTACAAGGAAACACAAATATTGTCGAACTTGAGATTTCTTCTTAATGTCGGTGAAATAAAAAGTGCGCAACATTCACATTTTTTATGGCAACGGGAGGAGGAAATGTATTAATGAAAACCCTTTTTGCAGAACTAGATATAGCTGAGAAGTAAATGCATCTAGATTGCTTGAGCGTTGTTTCACCAGAAATGGAATAGCGTCGACTTCTACAACTCTGAGGGCGTTGTCTTTGAAAATGGATAAATTTGAAAGTCGAGACTGCATCTCGTCTGCCCCTCGGGGTTCTGTGCATAACAGATCTACCAGTGCAGGAATGTCGTCTATTTTCTCACCTATGATCTTCTTGTGGTCATTAATGGCAGAAAGGCTGAAGATAGTCGCAACTGCATTTTCCTTGGCTTCGATGTTGCGATAAATGAGTTAAATCTTGCAAAAATTGACACTGACAAGTTTGATTGCATTTCACTTGCTTGCCATGTCTGTGAAGAAATTTTGAAGGCACACGTTTTGGCGTACTTAACAAGGCAAGAGATCGAGATAAGACATCACACATCTTGCTTCTATACACTAGTACTAAACAACAATGATGGTTGGAGAAACACAAAAAATCGGGTGTTTGACAGTTTCACGGGCGTGAGACAGGTTTCATTGTGTACAAATGCAAGCGACCTCGCAGGGAAAGCCTATCAACTAATAACTCCTTCCTAGCTACCATAAAATATTCATAAAATCAACTATAATAAAGTGACACATGATCTTGCAAGTTGTCATTTGCCTCACAAGGAATCCAACACCCTATTTTAGGTTGTGAACATGATAATAATAAAATAATTCAACAAATTTAATACTTTTTGTCTTTTCTTCTACCTTTTATTCCATCATGGATGTCATTGAATTGCAACTACAAAAGTCATTTACAACCACTACTAATAGATGTGAGCATGCGGTGATGTTCATGTGGAGTTCTAATGTGCATAGGGAAATATAGTCGTTGACTAGGAGGAGAATACAAATTGTGGAGGTTGTTAAGAAAAATAGTAAGGTGTAGGTGCTAACTAGGATGAGAGTACAAAATCATGAAGGTCATTGGGAAACACTTGATGTTTGTATGTTTGATGAATGGATCCTCTTAAATCATACCTTCCATTGGTCATCCACCTATAAATGTCTTACATATAATGTGCACATTAAATCCAAAATTAGAGATCATTGCCAAAACATGTTTAGGGTGATCTATCAAAAAACACTTACACATGATAACAAATATACATATAGTAATTCAAAACATATTAATTACATACATTATTTCTAATCTACACAATCAAAATTATGGAATTACATTGATCAATAGGCATAATTAGTTTATCCAAACATGTACAAGTCATTATCTATTTAACACATGCAAATCACAAAATGACATCACATTAGCCAAGCATGACTCTAAACCATAAACTGTGATGTATTGATATAATTAAGAACACATGATTAATGACAAGTATGAGTTAGTACATACAATAAATATAGACATCTCACGTCCAAGATCTAATGTATATAGTAAGTTAAGTTATCAACTAAATAAGTCCCAAAACATGTGACACCACACAAAATTAATAAACAAATCAAGATATGGTAAGAAATGGACATGGGTGGGCTTTACATTGTGTGCTCAATATATTTAAACTTCTATGTATCTAAAAACTAGTGGTGAATTAAAAAGCATTGTCAAAAAATTCTACCCTTCTTGTGCCCTAGTCAAGCCCCTTGATTGGATCTACAATTTATAACAACTTTCGATACATGCCCAATAAAATGTAAATATCTAGTTTTATCCTTATGAATGTAGATGTTAATGCAACTCTCTATGATGATATTGGATTTCTAAAAAAAATAGGACATTTTTCTTTTATGTAACACCTAAGAACCAAAATTGCACATATAATCTTAAACTATATTTAAAATGAAAAACTATAATTTTAGAAAATGATTAAAAACAACATAATTGAAATTTAAGTTGTAGAAAAGAAAAATAAAAAAAAAATCAAATTTTAATTAGATGCAATAGAAAATACTAAATATTATATAAAATATACATTAGAGAGAAAAAAAAAATATGGATAGGTAGTCGTGGGTGAAAAAAATTCCAGGAAGAAAATGTTCATTACACTAACCTTTTTGAACTTCTTTGTTGACGTGTATGCTATTAAACCCTAATCTGAGATGAAGAAACCCTCGATTAAATACTCTTCGACGGATTTTCTCTACAATTTTCTCTGAGACAATGTCATTCGTATTGTTCTGGAGGTGCAGAGTTTCTTCTGTAAAATCATCGTCATGTCTCCCTCTAACATTCAAACCTGCATTCTCCATCATTCACTTTCTCACCATTCTCACCACTTTCGTCATCGTCGTCATCTCATTTCACACCCCCACTCAATATCATTTCAGATCTCTTAACAAAAGAATGTGGATTTTCTTCTTCTCAAGTGACAACTGTCATGAGAAGATTCCCGCCGTTGTTGAGGACCAAATACGATCACACAGCTAGAGAAGTCATTCATCTCCTGAAAGATTATGGATTCACTGAAAAACAGCTTAATACTACCATTCTTGCAAGCCCAAATACTCTTGCACTCAAAGTGGATAGTCAGTTAAAGCCCAAGATGGAGCTCCTCAAAAAAATGGGCTTGGCTACTCAAGACATCGCACATATTGTATCTCGTGCATCCAGATTGCTTTCGTTGAGCTTAGACAATTGTCTCTCCCCTAGAATCCTCCACCTTGAAACCCTATTTGGCTCAGAGGTCCGTCTGTGCAAGGCCTTGAGATTAGCCCCTCAGCTTTTGACGAATGATTTCGAGATGGTGAAATCTAAAGTGGAGTATTTGAAAAGTAGTATAGGCATTCTGCGAGGTTCAGCAGCATTTGCACGGTCCCTTAGTGCAGTTATAGGCGTTAGGTTTGAAACCCTTGAAGCAAAAACTAAACATATGGCGAGTCTAGGTCTGGGCGAGGAAGAAATTGGTCAAATTCTTAAGAGATATACTCAAGCACTTCGTCTTTCAACCAAGAAAATGACGGCAAACGTTGATTTCTTGATAGGCACTGCAGGTTTTGATACTAAAATTGTTGCTTCTTATCCTGAGATTTTGGGTTTAAGCGTAGAGAAAAGACTCAGACCTCGCTATGAACCCTTCAAATCTCCGAGTACAAGTCCCCACGTTAAAAGTCTACCTAGTCTAGCTAAGTTTTTTCGTCTAAGTGAAAAAGAATTCCGTAAATATATTGATCAAATCAGGTCCAAGGATCATACGATCCCCTAAAGAAAGCATTTTAGACCAGTGATGGGAATTTCAAAGCCTAGGCTTGTCTCTCTTTAATAGAAACCTATCTTTCTGTGTATTGTGATGGGAGACGACACCAACGGTTGGAGGGAAAAATAGAAAATGGGAGGACGTTTTCAAGTTATATCAACACATGCAGGTAGCTGGGCAACACTGAAGAAGGGGAGGTAAAATCACTTGTTGGAGACAGCATCCAGGAAGGACGCTGGTTAAGGGGACACGAAAAAGCCCTCGCTTTTTTTCTACAGTAGGATGAAAGAATAACAACCATATTTAAAGAGGAGAATACAAGGGACTGCGTTGGACGAGGAAGCAGCAACCGGAGGACAAAAGACAGGATTTGAAAGCATGGGAACAGGGGAGTTCAAAAGTTCAATTTCCTCCTTTCACTATTGATTTTATCGGAACAAAAGTATGTGAGTTTCATATTTATTCAAAATTTATGTAAAGCAGATATTCGGTGTCATTGAAAGCTGCCCCATTTTATCTTTCCCCGAATGTATGTAAACAACTGCACTTGAGTATAAGGGTTCAGTAGTATTGTCTATGAATGAGCACTATGTTTAAAGTATCTCATTTTAATTAATTAAATTCCCAGAAACTAGCTTAAGCTGATAGCCTTGTGTGGATAATGCATTATGGTTGGGTTTCCCTTGTCTTTGCAGACCATTTTAACCTATAGGATTCAATATTTATTCAAGACTGGCTGGAGTGGTTGCCCATTCAGTTGGGCCTCCCTGTGACCTGTATCAATTCTTTTCCGTATAGCCAAATGGGAAGTCATACTTCTGTACCTATGTGTTAAAATTATACCATCTGGATCAGTCTTCTCTACATTAAATGAAATTGAACAGACGTTAAATTCGTTTAGCTCTATTTACAGTTTAGATTTCAATTTACAAGTAGCATATCCATTTACAGTGTAAGTTGACAATTCATTTCTTCTGCATATCTTGAAACTTTAGCAATAAGAATGATATTCACATCAGTCTGTTTTCTCAAAGTCCAATTGCAACCTTTCTGAAAGCTCAATTGCAACCCGAATAGACAAGTGCTTTTTAGATTTGTTTTCAATATTAACTTGTGGTATTGAATTTAATCTAGTTGATCATGGTTTCTAAGTTAATTTTAGATTCTTCTTTTTATATATGTTTACGTCATCTCTGCTTGCACCCAATGCTATAAGTATAATTTGTGATCTGCAATATTCTTTTCATTTTGGCAAATCCATTGCAACAATGCCTTAGTTAGCATAGGTTTAGATGGTTATTATTGCTCTGTCTGAAACTACTTCTGAAGATGCTTCAGTTTGATTGAATAATTTTTTTTCTTTCATTGATGAGCCTAGGTTAGCTTCATACATCAGCTGGTTTGGTAATGCTGTTGTGATTTGCACTTTTCATGGTGCTTGCTGCATTTGACATTCTAGTAATTTGTGTTCTTTTAATTCCTAGAGGATCTAGTTTAATGCCCTGAAAATAAGGTCCATAAATCCCTCTTTTGGTTGGAATTCACAACCCCTGCACTTGAGGGATTTTATATCTCATGTTTTTCATATTGTACAACTGTGACATAATTGGTCAGATAAGATGGAGTTATATTCACTGGTTCCCATTTTCTAAACAATTATGTGGAAATAACGTGTTCTATTTACAATCGGTAAAGAGAAGTGAATTAAATATAGTTGTTTCTCAATAAATTCACCCAAAATAAGAAGGATTTTCTCTCTCAGTCGAAGATATATTTTGATTGCAAATATGCAATATTATTAATTTATTTGTTAAACTGGAAGGGTATGGTCAGGTAAGACAGTCATATACACTAGTTTTCAACTTCTAAACTTCTAGTCTTCTATCCAAAATCTCGTAAAGAATAGTGTATAATCTAGTTGTTTCTAGATAAATTCACCTAAACTAAGACGGATCTGTCCTCCCAGAAGATATGGCTTTATTGAGAGTATATGCAGTAATATAGAATTAGTCCATTACAACTCAAAATGCTCTTCACTCAAATGGCATAGAATTATAACTAATTATTGATTGTTGCGTGCTTTTCAAATTATGCTTGAACCAATGTTGCTGGGACTCTATTTTTTTCAATCAAACTCCGGCTTATTGACAATTTGTTTCATTGCAAATAAAATTTTTAAAAATAATAATAATCTTTAACTTTCACTCAAACACTCAATTGCCTGCCTCTTTCTCACCTTTGTCATGAGCATGTACCTGAAGATTGGAGAAATAAATCATTAAAAAGCACACCACATAGCAGCTAGCCTTTGATAGGAGGTTGCAAGGTAGTTTCTTCCTCGTCTTGCTAGTCAATATCATATGATGTAGGCTATGTGCATCAATCATGGATTAATGAAATATTCTCAAACTACCTCTGGATTCTCCTTCATTCACTTTGATTTACTAGATTATTGGTAGAAAACATTGTCTCCATATAAATGCTCCAGAAATGTGTACTGGTGAAACACAACCCTTATCTAAAGACCATCCTTCCAGTTGCATAAAATATTATCTCAGTTGCACAATATGGAATATGTAAGACATAAAATGACCAAGTACAAGGATTGTGAATTTCAAAATAAAAGAGAGTTATATGGAGCTCATTATATGAAAAGAACCTTGTATAAAGATTGTGAATTTCGAGAAAAAGGGAGCTTATTTGCTTGCATGCAGGGATTAGTCTAACACTAATGAGGATAAAAAGAACTTTATGTTTTGGCACATCAAATGCAGCAACAACAATAAACAGTGCAAATCAGAACCAACTCTAACAAACCATTTCCAAATTATGCAAGCTAAAATATGAAGCCATCCAAGGCGTAGAAATGACAGAACTAAAGTTGCTGTATTAATTTATTAACCCGAAGCATCTTCAGAAATCTCAGACAGAACAATAGTAGTCATCTGGACAGTGAGGGATAGGCCTAAGCCAAGTCCACTTAGGTATTGTTGAAATGGATTTGCAAAAGTAGAAAGAATATTGCAGATCAGAAATTATACCAGTATTAGATGCAACTAGGCATAAAGTACACGTGAAAAGAAGAATCTAAGATTGATTTGAAGTGCAGTATCCTTTTAAGGGTTTCAATACTATGACCCGACATTGTATGAATGCCATTTGTCTTCATGAAAATATGTTGTTGTGATTATCTCTTTTATTTTTATGGTTCAAGCTATGTTGAAGAAAACAATTGTTAACTTTAGTCTTTTTCTGTAAGTGAATATTTTAAATGTAGATCGGAAGGAAAATTGTGGGTGGAAATAACCTGATCTAATGATTGTTCACTTTGAACAATATGAAACAAAACGTTCCAAACATTAAACAATACGTAAGTATAATTTAAGCAAGCAAATCTACATGACATTCCCTTAAACTATTCAAAATTTGTCCATGGCTCATATGAAAAAGAATAATCCCTTGATGGGAATAGATATTCATTATTTGATCTAATGAATTTTCAATTATATATAGGAGTTTTGGAATTCCATCTCCCTAAATTTCCAAATTAATAGAGACCCATTGATGTTGAGCTACTTCCATAGTGCTCCATCAAGTTGTCTTGTAACCCGTGTAAAAGAATATATCCACAAACTCTCAAACTACCTAGACAACCATCCATGTTGGGCTTCATCTACACTAGATCTCTGACTATATTTGAAGAGTGAACTTCCATACTCAACTATCCATTGTTACAAAACTACCAAGCACCCCTTGCTCCAAGAATGGACACAAATGTGATGATGCTTTTCAAGCAATCTACTACTCAAAGCAAAAAGCTAGCTCAAGAAAAAAAAATCCTCAACCTTTGATGTCCATCACCCTCTTATTTGATCTTCTTAGTCCTTGCTACTAAAAGTTCTCTACTTTCTACCTTCTCCATTGTTTTCAAGGTTACCTCATGACCACCTTCAAGCCTTTTCTTTTCATGGCAAATGACACACTAAGCATCAAATAGTATGTTTTCAAGCCAACTACGTGTTACAAGATAATTAAACTTAAAATTTATTGTTTCTCTGAAAACCTCTAGCATAACAAAATAAAAATCATATGTTCCAAGTTTCAGTTTACACTGATAATAGACCTTCACAATATAAACCTTATATCTACAATTTTACAAAGGTAAATAGTAAAAAGCAAAAGCCTTGAATTTAAAACTTCCTTCAATTACCAAATGCACAATTAGCACCAAGAGGATTTGAAGGTTAACCCTTGACGGATAAAACTAAACACCTTTGCCAATTGAGTTACTTGTCACAAATTGTTCCAATTCAAATGAAAAATCTTGAAGTCCCACACCAACATTTAAATTACCTTTACTTAACACCCCACCAAGGAACCCGAGAGGAACCATTATTCTAACCCAACACAAGTACACTAATTTTTTTTTATATACAAATGCAAAGATATCTAAACATAATTGCATTGCTAACCCAACATTATTCGTCTTAATCTTTTCCAAATATGCAAGTTAAAAGCGAAAGTAACAATGTATTAACATTTTCCTAAAGGTACACTTCATGAATGCAACAATAACTTTTGCTTAACCTAAGTCCTCTCAAGATTCCCTAGCGTCACTACTGGAAGCAACATAACTAATGTGTAACTAACCATCCATCGTTCGTCATTAAATGCAATATATATATATAACATTGTCTATTAAAGTTAGGTGAATTCATAGCCACTGTCATAGCTTTTATATGTTATGAATACTCCTTTGCTCAAAGGCAAAGATGGGCTTCCCTACTCACAGGTATAGGAAGGATAAATGTTATGAAAATATTGATAATGGTAAGCATACATAAAGAATAATAATTAGACTATGATTTCACAATGTGCATGAACAGAAAATGCAAACAGTAATACTGTTATCTTAACTTTTGAAGTATATTATCAAGACTCCTTTGCAAATAATTTTATTGACTTGGTCAAAGTTAACATGGCAACCTTGACATATAATTTGGCTATTTCAAATTGGAAAGTGGACATGAGTATTAAGGCTTCCAAAGTCTATATTTAAGAAAAATCTTTTTGAAAAAGCCCTCTAATGCATTAGAAAATTCATCTTGACCTCTTGGATCATGCTACACTATTCTCTATTAATATGCATATGTTTTGGATTAAAGACTAGAGCTCCTTACATGGATATCCCTTTGAAGTATACTGTATAATAGTACAAACTGAAAAGTATGAGCAATGGTATTAATATCAAGGGCCTATACATAAAAACATGATAAATTCACCTCACAACTTAGTGATCCTATGACCACATCATCTGCCAAAGTAGAAAGCCTCTGACATACACTTGCTCCTCCCTTATGGTGAAATCAAACTCTACTCAACTTTTTCATGACTAGCATTAGCATGTAGAGTGAAGTAATCCACAAGAAAAATATTCCCAGTAACATGTTGAAGACTAATTTGTAATTCTATACCATTTGAATAAAGGGCGTTCTTAACAATATTGTAACAATATTGTTCTTTTATGTCACTAAAAATTTGTAATCAAATCATACCTTCTGAGAGGTTCAAGCATTTATCTAAAGATGGCTGACCTATTCACTTTTATTTACCAGATTGTTGATAGAAAACATTGTAATTGGAATTTCGAATTCCAATTCTAATTTTTATAAAACCAAATTTAATATGTCGTCGGATGGGTGACTTCTCCAAACCATGTTAAGCATAGTAGAGGACAATATACGAAAAATGAAAGTAAAAAATTCCATTCTTTTAATAGGAAAACTTAATTTCAGCCCATTGGGTTTCCGGTCTTATCAACTAGCTTATATATATATATATATATATATAAAATAAAAAGTACATATAAAATATTGGGAGATATAGACATTTCAAAAAGGACATCTACGTGTTATATATATATATATATATATATATATATATATATATATATATATATATATATTATAAAATATCTATAAGCTAATAGAGTCGCAACTCAAAATATGAGACATTAAATAAATTAATAAAATTATTATATTTTATTAATTATGGTTAAAATCAATTTTTTTATTAGAATTAAGAATTAAGAATAGAATTTAGTATAGAATTTAGATTTTAGATAATAATTGAGATTAGGATTTAAAGCATTGTTAATGTTTGTGTATTTTTTATTGCTGCTATTGAAGTGATGTTTTAGTGGTTTGTGTTTATAAGAACATAGAATTGCTGAATAGCAAAAAAAATTGGGATTTTTCATATTCATGCGATTTATTGGTTTGTTTTCTTAGTTAGCTTCAATATCAGATGAAAAATGAATATCTAAAAAGCCTTATTCATTTCGTATTCCAATTCTAGATTGTGGCACCCAAACGCAAAAAATGCATCTTCTCAATCATCTTCCGGGTCAACCAAATGGGTCTATTCTGGAAATTATTTTCAGAATAAGTATCTTCCAGAATTGACGTTGTCCAACATTTGGTATTCCAACATACCTATTTTGAAGCCCAAAAACAATTAAATAAAAAATGAATTTCATTGGTTGAATAATGCCAAGTTGGTCTAGGAATAAGTTGTTTCTTTTTTAGCATGAGTATCGGCTATATAAAGAGGTGGATGAATTCAGGTTTTTTATTTCAAATCAAAGCAATCTCGTCTATGCAAATTGAAACTAAATTTTCTCCAGGTTGGCAACAAAATATACTAAAGGATTAGCAACAAATTATTTTTTTAAGTAAAAGGTCAGAGCTGATTATTAGGGAGTTAAGTAAATTAGATAATAATAAAAAAATTGTGCAATTTGATTTCTTATTTAGAGCTAGTAAATCTTAATTGGATAAAAGAGGTGAATTATGTCCTCAAGTGCAAGCTATAGGAAGGTTGGCCCAAGCTCGAGGATTCCAAATGAGAAGAGGTTTCAAGTCGAGAATTAAGTCAAGGCAAGTTCAACCACATGAGGACATCATTGAGAAATTTGGAGATAAGGATTAAGTGTAATCCAATTCAAGTTCACAAATGTAGTCAAGTTCAATCAAGTTTACAATTTCAAAATGCAAGCTCAAGTTTGAAAATGAGGGCTAGAAGGTTCAAATTTGCAAATCCAAGTAAGAGCAATGGAGAAAATTTCAAAGGATGAAAAAGACGTGAAAGATGAAGTAATTTGGGAATATGAACCATCACAATCATCCTCAAGGAGTTGATAGTTTCGGAAGAGTTAATCAAAGTTATAAATGTTGAGTATCAAGAGACATTTTCTCTTCATCAAAGGATTAATTAATTCTACATGATAAGGATGATGAGGTGGCACCTAATTGTCTTCTCCAATCAAAAAATTCTAGGTTCAAGCACAAGCAATCAAATCATGTCAAGTGTCCTATTTTCTCATTTGTTGGAAAAACAATGTAATTTTCCTTTTGGCCCATGATTTGGTTCCCTCATCTAATTGGTTGTGAGTTTGGAAACCCTAATTAGGGTTTGTATGGATTAATCTTGGCCCTTGATCTTCAATTGATCTTGGCCCTTCAATGTAATTGAACATCTATAAAAGGCCAATGCCTCCTCATTTGTAACTCATTAGGTTGGAGTATTGGAGTAGTGGAGCTAGAAGCTAGAGTATTTGGAAATTCATTGTTGGTTCTTCATGGTGAATTAATTGATATTGCTTTGAAGTGTTGCATGGTTTCCTCAATCTTTCTCTTGGATTAGATTTCTTTTCATGTTGAAGTAGTTTAGTTGAATGAAAGTAATTGTGGATGTTTACTTGATTGACTTGACAAATCCAGGCCACTAGCCTCTTGCTGATTGTAAGTGTGTCTTGTGTGGTGAGCCGATGAAAATACTTAACTTCAATTGTTATTCGATCTTTGGTTTGCATCTAATTGATAGGATTGAAGAGTGTTAAATATTTGAACTAGAAATATAGAATTGAAACAACTTGAAATGAAAAACTCAAAACACAGATAATACAATGAAGTTATCCTGGGAAAAAACCTCCTCTTTGAGGGAAACAACCCAGCCCACAAAAATTTATGATGCCTTTATTGAGATTCAACACCAATTACAATATCTTGCTCCTTATTGACATTTCAACTTGACAATCAATAAGTCTTTTAACATCTTGATCACTAAGGTTTCTCAATGATCATATACAATGAAACAATTGAAATTAATCACGATACACAAATGAAGTAACTCAAAATGAAGTATACCAAATGAAGTAACCCAAAATGTATAGACTTCACTCCGGAGAGGAATATGAAATGACACACGCCTAGAGGTGTCGTGAGGTGTCACATTAAATCAAAGGCGCCATGAATCATTAACGACGATTCTAGAGACAAAACGACAAACCAAGTAAATGAACACATAGCCTCCGCACCACCTGAAGACCCCACATCAACATCTTTAATCAACACATATGCAAATGAAGCTGACTCAGCAGCTGAGTCATAAGCCAACGAAGCCAAAACATAAAACACAAGAATACGAGCCAAGAATAAAATATACGGGCGAAGCCAAAATTCGAGCACCATAGGAATTTACTTGGAACGAACAACAACAACACAAAAAATACGCTAAAGACCATAAACAAGAGAGGCATGACAAGAATAAGAATACATAGAAGATGTATGAAGAAGCTATTAGGTGGGTGGAAGTCGGTGATAAAACTGCATTTAGAAGAGTCCAAGTCATCCATGATTCCTTGCATTCACAATTAGAAGTAGTTGAAGCCAGCTAGTTTAAGATTAAGTTGAAGTGGATCTTTGATGATCAAAACTATATTTTCATTGCACATTGTGAAGCTAAATCTTTAAAAGTGCAAGAGTCAAGATATCCATTGAATGAATAATGTAAGTTCCCTAAGTGATTACCAACAAATCACATTATTTCACTAAGCAAGTTTCTACAATTGAAAGGAACTTTGAAGTCATTTAATGATCTTACTTTGCAAGCTTAGCATGGGAGATGACCTTATTCAAGAGAGGATTGAATATTTGGTATTTCATCTTGAAATACTCGGTGATTGATTCTGCATGTTGTAGTGGAATAAAACTCACCTCAACAACACGCCCTTCTATATTCAAAATATGTCCATGGCTCATATAGAAAGGAATAGACCATAGAACCTTGAATCCCTTGATGAGAATGAATTTCATTCTTTGATCTAATGAATTGATTACATACATCCTTTAAATACGACATAGTTGCTTCACTTTCATAATGACATTAAGGGGCTGAATGAGATACACCATACATGATATTATTTTGGCATAGTACCAAAAACACTTGTAACATCATAGTTGTGAATATATTCTAGAATCTCTAAATAGCACTGTAAAGTGAGGTAAAGGGTATCTCATGTTTAGCTTGAAACATAAAAGCCACACTTAGAAAAAAAAATAGAAAGCCACAGACAGAGAAAATGTATGAGACATAATTATAAAAAAGAAATAGGGGAACAAAATGACAATTTAATCTTAATATACATGATGTTCCAACAATCTTATTTTGCACTTTGATAATTAGTCGTAACTCGACAGAAGTGATATACTTAACATTTTCTTCATCAAAGTGGGGCATCAACAAAATCAGGAAGTTAAAGATATAACATTACCTTGGCCCAAATGAGTTCTATACCCTTTACGATTTGTCAAACCAATGAAGAATCCATGGTAACTTGTAATTTGAAATTTCACCACTGCTCCAAAATGCTTGCTTTAGGAAATTGTATGGCCATTAGACTTGACTTGAGCACTATACTGACCAATGTTTTAGCAGATGTTCGCTTGAATTTGGTCTTGTAGATCGATTTAAAAAATGTAAGTTTAAAAATTTAGAGAAGTTGGGTGATTTTAGAATAATATTGTGATTAAAATTAGTACTTGTATAAAAAATTTAGAGAAGTTGGGGAATAACATTGTGATTAAAATTAGTAATATATCAAAAGGAGGAGCAATGATTATGATGCAATTAACATTGGTAATCATTTGTAATTGAAATGAATTGATTTTGGAATATGTAAAATTAAATATGAATTAATGACAAATACACATAGAACATTTTCAATTCATATATAGGAGACAAATATCTAAGAAGAAAAACTATCACAAAACATAGATTTTTATGAGGTTGATCAGTAATCACTTTTGACTAGAGATTTGAACTAGTGAGGTCACATAAGGAGTACCTCATCGTCATGGTAACAATTGTGGTTGCGAAGGCATTAACATCTCTGAGTTTCTACCCTATTAATTATGTCTTTAAATACATTTCTCTCCTTATCACTCCAACACATTATCACTTTGTAATCACCTTATGAATCCCCTCCTTATCGCTCTGAGAGAACCCTTATATCTCCCTTTCTCCTTCCTCCCTGTGGCACACCCCCTTATCTCTCCAAGTTCCCTTATCTCTCCACCTGCCACGTGTTTCTACTCTATACTATACTCCCCATCGGCCTTCAATCTGACCCCTCCATGCTGGCAATGACATTTCACATGGCCACCAATCTATAGAGTCCACCAAGAGTCGCAAGCAACATCAACACTATATCAACGATCCCATTGTGCATGCCAATCTCTTTGTGTTCACACGCGAACCACCTCCATTTACCTGGCTTCTTTGGGATTCAAACCAACAATACCCCTATGAACAGGGACTCACAACACTATTGCACTATGGGGACATCCCCCGTGTAAGGTTGAAGCATTGACAAACATAATTGATAAGATTTTTCATGATAACATTTTGTTTCGTGATCCAAAACTAATTATATTGTCTATTGTGATACAATAGAGGCATGACCAGAATAGGAATACATAGAAGATGTATGAAGAAGCAGATACAAAATACTAAAGCATCAAACATGAGAAGAATCTCAGATAATTCTCGGCAATCATTTCAAGTAAAAGATCGGTCTCGCTACTACATGATTCAACAAAGAGGAGATATATTCGATGTGAAAACCATTTGAATATTCCTTAGAAGCTTGCACTAGGTGGGCGGAAGTCGGTGATAAAACTGCATCTCAATTGTATTTTCTTCTACCTTTTATTCCATTATGGATGTCATTGAATTGCAACTACAAAAGTTATTTACAACCACTACTAATAGATGTGAACATGCGGTGATGTTCATGTGGAGTTCTAATGTGCATAGGGAAATGTAGGAGTTGACTAGGAGGAGAAAAAAAATTGTGTAGGTTGTTAAGAAAAATAGTAAGGTGTAGGTGTTGACTAGGATGAGAGTACAAAATCATGAAGGTCATTGAGAAACGCTTGATGTTTATAGTATGTTTGATGAATGGATCCTCTTAAATCATACCTTCCATTGGTCATCCACCTATAAATGTCTTACATATAATGTGCATATTAAATCCAAAATTAGAGATCATAGCCAAAACATATTTAGAGTGATCTATCAACATGCACTTACACATGATAATAAAGATACATATAGTAATTCAAAACATGTTAATTACATACATTATCTCTAACCCGTTTGGTTGGGGAATTGGAATTGGACTCAAAACCTGATTATCTTAAAATAGGGTTTTGAAATTTCGGTTTTGCATCTTCCAGATATAGTTTGGACTGTTTGGTTGACCATGATCGAATATCAAATTCCTCTCTTGATTCTTCTCAGCAAAGCAGTCAAGATAGAAGAAACATAAACCAGAACAATCTACCAGTCCAGTCCGTGTGCTCAAAGCTTCACCTTGCATTTCTTCCTGATAATGGTGACACTGGTGCTTTCATCTAGTCTGTCGACCACCAGATCACAGCGCAGGCAGAAAGTGATCTTCATGGCTTTCAGTTTCCCAAACTCGATCTTCATGGGATTTTCCACTTTCAAACACAAAGGAATGTTTCCTTGTTGCCGCTGTGCAGTGAGAATCAAAACCATCTCACTGGTAATTTTGACCTTATTTCTAGTGAGATCAACGTTTAAATTATCAGTACTCCCGTGGCCCTAGTATAACGTAGACAGTTTGTCCCTGCAAAGCTTTGTGCCGCTATAGAAAACCCCAAGATAGTTGTTTTGCAAATAATCTATGCCGATCTTTTCATTCGGATTCCTCGCTCTCACAACCATCCGAAACTGTGAAGAAACAACAACGTCTCAACATAGGGCAAAGCTGGTGATTTCAAAAAAAAAACATAAAACCAGGTTTTGAAATTGTGTTCCACCTATTAGGGTGGAAGTTGGAAACCCTCATTTTAGCTCGAAATTGGAAGATGGAAACTATATTCAGGTTATTGTTTTAACGCACCAAACGATGGGTTTGAACCCAAAACCTGGTTTTGAGCATCAAAATCCAATTCCACCCCTCAACCGAACAGGGCCTAATCTACGCAATCAATATTATGGAATTACATTGATCAATAGTCATAATTAGTTTATCCAAACATGTACAAGTCATTATCTATTTAACAAATGCAAATCACAAAATGACATCACATTAGCCAAGCATGACTCTAAACCATAAACTGTGATGCATTGATATAATTAAGAACATGATTAATGACAAGTATGAGTTAGCGCATACAATAAATATAGACATCTCATGTCCAAGATCTAATGCATATAGTAAGTTAAGTTATCAACTAAATAAGTCCCAAAACATGTGACAACACACAAAATTAATAAACAAATTAGGATATGGTAAGAAATGGACATGGGTGGGCTTTACATTAAGTGCTCAATATATGTTAACTTCTATGTATCTAAAAACTAGTGGTGAATTAAAAAATAATTGTTAAAAAATTATACCCTTCTTGTGCCCTTGTCAAGCCCCTTGATTGGATCTACAATTTATAACAACTTTCGAGACATGCCCAACAAAATATAAATATCTAGTTTTATCCTTATGATTGTAGATGTTAATGCAACTCTCTATGATGATAGTGGATTTCTAAAATAAACTAGGACATTATCCTTTTATGTAACAACGAGGAAATTTGTGTCTTTTGAGTTGGTTGAAAATGACCAATTGAAATCAAATCACTTAAATTTGAATTTGGTGAAAAAGAACAAAACTTGCACATATAATCTTAAACCATATTTAAAATGAAAAACTATAATTTTAGGAAATGATAAAAAACAACATAATTGAAATTTAAGTAGTAGAGAAGAAAAATAAAAAAAATTTCAAATTTTAATTTGATGCAATAGAAAATACCAAATATTATATAAAATGTACATCAGAGAGAAAAAAATTAAAATAAATGGATAGGTAGTCGTGGGTGTGTGAAAATATTTCCAGGAAGAAAATGTTCATTAGAGTAACGTTTTTTATCTTCTTTATTGACGTGTATGCTAGTAAACCCTAATCTGAGATGAAGAAACCCTCGATTAAATACTCTGCGACGGATTTGGCTGGCGCAATTTTCTCTTTTCTCTGAGACAATGTCATTCGTATTGTTCTGGAGGTGCAGAGTTTCTTCCGTAAAATCTTCGTCATGTCTCCCTCTAACAATCAAACTGCATTCTCCATCATTCACTTTCCCACCATTCTCATCATCGTCATCAACTCATTTTAGACCCCCACTCAATATCATTTCAGATCTGTTAACAAAAGAGTGTGGGTTTTCTTCCTCTCAAGTGGCAACTGTCATGAGAAGATTCCCGTCGCTGTTGAGGACCAAATCCGATCACACAGCTAGAGAAGTCATTCATCTCCTGAAAGATTCTGGATTCACTGAAAAAAAGCTTAAGACTGTTATTCTGGCAAGCCCAAATACTCTCGTACTCAAAGTGGATAGTCAGTTAAAGCCCAAGATGGAGCTCCTCAAAAAAATGGGCTTGGCTACTCAAGACATAGTACATATTGTATCTCGTGCATCCAGATTGCTTTCGTTGAGCTTAGAAAATTGTCTCGTCCCGAGAATCCTCCATCTTGAAACCCTATTTGGCTCAGAGGTCCATCTGTGCAAGGCCTTGAGAATAGCGCCTCAGCTTTTGACGAGTGATTTCAAGATGGTGAAATCTAAAGTGGAGTATTTGAAAGATAGTGTAGGCATTCTGGAAGGTTCAGCAGCATTTGCACGGTCCCTTAGTGCAGTTATAGGCCTTAGTTTTAAAACCCTTGAAGCAAAAATTAAACATATGGCAAGTCTAGGTCTGGGAGAGGAAGAAATTGGTCGAATTGTTAAGGGAAATCCTCAAGTACTTAGTGTTTCAACCAAGAAAATGACGGAAAACGTTGATTTCTTGATAGGCACTGCAGGATTTGATCTTAAAATTGTTGTTTCTTATCCTATGATTTTGTGTTTAAGCGTAGAGAAAAGGCTCAGACCTCGCCATGAACTCTTTAAATCTCTGAGTACAAGTCCCCACGGCAAGGGTCTACCTAGTTTAGTTAGATTTTTTCTTCTAAGTGAACAACAAATCCGTAAATATATTGATCAATCCAGTACTAAGTCAGTTCCAAGGATCATACGATCCCCTAAAGAAAGCATTTTAGAGCATTGATGGGACTTTCAAAGCCTAGGTTTGTCTCTCTTTAACAGCAACCTATTTTTCTGTGTAAACGGTTGGGGGGGAAAATAGAAAATGGGAGGACTTTTTTCAAGTTTTATCAACACATGCAGGTAGCTGGTCAGCACTAAAGAAGGGGAAGTAAAACCATTCGTTGGAGAGAACAGCCAGGCAGGACGCTGGGAAAGGAGACAAAAAAAAACCCCTCGCTTTGGTCTACAATAGGAGAAATCAAGGGACTGCGTTGGACGAGGAAGCAGCAACCGGAGGACAAAAGACAGCATTTGAAAGCAGGAGAACAGGGGAGTTCAAAACTTTAATCTCCTCCTTTCACTATTGATTTTATCCGGACAAAAAGTATGTGAGTTTCATATTTATTCAAAGTTTCTGTAGAGCAGATATTAAGTGTCATTCAAAGCTGCCCCATTTTATCTTTCCCTGAGTGTATGTAAACAACTGCCCTTGAGTGTAAGGGTTCAGTAGTAGTGTCTATGAATGAGCACTATGTTTAAAGTATCTCATTTTAGCTAATTAAATTCCCAGAAACTACCTTAAGCTGATAGCCTTGTGTATAATGCATTATGGTTGGGTATCCCTGGTCTTTGCAGACTATTTTAACCTGTAGGACTCAATATTTATTCAAGACTGGCTGGAGTGGTTGCCCATTCAGTTGGGATTCCCTGTGATCTGTATCAATTCTTTTCCGTATAGCCAAATGGGAAGTCATACTTCTGTACCTGTGTGTTAAAATTATACCATCTGGATCAGTCTGCTCTACATTAAATGAAAGTAAACAGATGTTAAATTCGTTTAGCTCCATTTACAGTTTAGATATAGATTTACAAGTAGCATATCCATTTACAGTGTAAGTTGACTATTCATTTCTTCTGCATATCTTGAAACTTTAACAATAAGCATGATATTCACATCAGTCTGTTTTCGCAAAGTCCAATTGCAACCCTTCTGAACGCTCAATTGCAACCCGAATAGGCAAGTGCTTTTTAGATTTGTTTTCAATATTAACTTGTGGTATTGAATTTAAACTAGTTGATCATGGTTTCTATGTCAATTTTAGATTCTTCTTTTTGTATATGTTTACGTCATCTCTGCTTGCAGCCAATGCTATAAGTATAATTTGTGATCTGCAATATTCTTTTCGTTTTGGAAAATTCATTGCAACAATGCCTTAGTTAGCTTAGGTCTAGATGGTTAATATTGCTCTGTCTGAAACTACTTCTGAAGATGCTTCAGTTTGATTGAATAATTTTATTTCTTTCATTGATGAGCCTAGGTTAGCATCATACATCAGCTGGTTTGGTAATACTGTTGTGATTTGCACTTTTCATGATGCTTGCTGCATTTGACATTCTAGTAATTTATGTTATTTTAATTCCTAGAGGATCTAGTTTAATGCCCTGAAAATAATCTCCATAAATCCCTCTTTTGGTTGGAATTCACAACCCCTGCACTCGAGGGATTTTATATCTCATGTTTTTCATATTGTACAACTGTGACATAATTGGTCAGATAAGATGGAGTTATATTCACTGGTTCCCATTTTTTAAACAATTATGTGGAAACAACATGTTATATTTACAATCGGTAAAGAAAATTGAATAAAATATAGTTGTTTCTCAATAAATTCACCCAAAATAAGAAGGATTTTCCCTCTCAGTCGAAGATATAGTTTGATTGCAAATATGCAATATTATTAATTTATTTGTTAAACTGGAAGGGTATGGTTAGGTAAGACAGACACTAGTTTGCAACTTTTAAACTTTTAGTCTTCTATCCAAAATCTTGTAAAGAATAATGTATGAATGAGTGAATGAAAGATTTTAATGACGTCCGCGAGGCCAAAGAAGCCTAAGGGACCCATAGGACAAAAGACAAGCATCGCCCGAGAAGGGGTGCGTGTGCATTAAGTCTTTTGAAGCTGTTTCTTTAAATCTGCTCTGCGGCAATGGATGTTGATCACCAAATTTGCTGACCTGTGAAGATGTGTTTCCTCGAAAAGAGTACCTAAATTGCCCGTTTTTAGAATATCCCCATAGTTGGAATGGATGTCGTTATATGTCGGGCAATCCAAGATAAAGTGTCTCTCGGTCTCCACTGCGCCCGTGTTGCAAAATAGGCTTATTCTCTCCTCCCACTCTTCCTTGGGTACCATCCATCTGCCTGTCTCATATCTCAAATGGTGAGAGCTCGTCTTGAGTTGAGCTATGAGCCTTTGAGCTTTCCATTTTATATTTTCTCCTATGTACGCTTTCTCCTTGTGATCTTGAGTTGGGTTAAATTCTTGGGTACAGTAGTCTTTTTTGCACCCTTGTTGTTTCGTCCATATGCAACTTCTGAATTTTTCCCTCACAAGCTTTTTTATTCCAGCATTGTTGTTCGGGCATTCATGCAAACTAATATTCCATTTTTCCATCCACTTGATATTTTGTTTCATCCACTTGCTCTTTCTTCTGTGTCTAGCCTTTCTATGATCAGCTTTGGCCAACGATGATTTTCCATACCTTGGACTTTCTTTAAATAGCATAATAACCGAATCATTGCCGAGGCCTCTAAAGGGAAGGTGCCCGTTTCCGCCAAAAGGATCACATAGGGGACTGTTGTTTTGATTTTGAGACTGCTGATGATTAAATGTTTTTGGATTCTTTCTACCTGTCTCCTCTTCTAATCGGACATGCTGCTGCCCCATATCTCACAGCCATAGAGGACCACCGGGGTGACCAACAAACCAAAGAGCATCTTTTTGGTTTTCCAGTCCCATAATTCCGCCTTTCTGCATCTATTTTGTAAAGAGTATAACGCTTTCCATCCTCCTTGAGTTCTTTTTGCTCTACAAGTTTCCCAACTGAGTTTGTTGTTAAAGTCAATTCCTAGGTACTTGTATTCCTCCACAATCTCTAAAGCACTGCCATTGAAGAGGAAAGTGTTTTTATGCTTTTTGTTTCTTCTCAACGAGAAAATCATCACTTTGGTTTTGCTAGTGTTCACTTGCATCCCGACCACCTGACAGAAAGTCTCAAGCGCCATCAAATGCTCCCTCAGACCATCCGCAGTTTTAGCAATTAAAATGAGGTCATCCACATAAAGTAGAAGCTTAATCACATAATTGGCGAGCTGAACCCCATCAACATTGTCCTTATCTAACCATTCGTCTAATTTGTCGATGTATAACCCAAACAAGGTAGGTGAGAGAGGACACCCCTGTTTGACACCTATATCGCTGCCAAAGCTCTTCGACATCCCTTCCGTAGTTCTGATTTTAGCCATGACTTGCTTGTATAATCTATGTGTTGCAGCTCTAAGTTCATTGGGAATTTTCAGCTCTTCCATTCTAGTCCAGAATTTGTCGCGTGGTACTGTGTCAAAAGCCTTTTTAAAGTCAATAAAGCAACAAAAGGCCTCTTCACCTTGTGAGTTCCAAATTTTCTCAACCAAGAATCTTAGAGTAATCCCATGGTCAACTGTGGAGTGCTTTGGTCTGAAACCGGCCTGCCCCTTTGCTCTTTTACCTTTTGATTCAGCCCACTTGCTTATCTTGTGTTCCACCATGCTACCAAAGAGTTTTCCCAAGAAGGGGTTGACCATAATAGTGCGATAATTTGAGGGATTATCAAGTCACCGTGTTTGTGGAGAGGGATAACCATGCTAGTTGTCCATTTTTCAGGGAACCCTTCTTTAATGATATCATTAAAGATGTGATAAATGTGCGGTGCCAAGATATTGCTGCCCCACTTTAGATGTTCCGCTTGTAGCCCATCAATGTCCTGGGCCTTCCCCCCCACCAATTTCTTTATGCCTTGGAAGATGTCTTCAATAGTAAAAATTTCATTTGTGGTCTTGATTATGGGAGGGCTATGCTTGCCCTTTTCGTGTTCATATAACATCTTTGCGTATTCCAGCCATTGGGGCCATGTGATGTTGTTTACAATCTGTTTTCTCTTTTGTTGCAGCTCTTTCCAGAACCGCTTGGGGTTTTGTTTGCCTAAGGTGATCAGTTCCAATCTTCTCGTTCTCACATATGATTCTTTTTTACCTCTTAGCAGCACTTCGTACTCTCTTTTGTTCTGTTTACTCATTCTCTTTTTCAACCTTCTTTTAGCCAACTTGCAGTCTTCATCGAACCAAGGATTAGTTGGGAAAGTATTTTTTACTCCCTTTTTTGGTTTGGTTCTTTTGCATTTCTCTAGCGCCATGAGAATTAGAGGAACTAAAGTATCTTTGTTAACTTTTTGGTGACTTGTGTGAGTAACTCCTCTTTCCGGGCAACAAATCATGTCCCCAAGAGCGTCATTAAAATTTTTCTAATTTTCCTGGTTCATTTTAATTCTTCCATGTGAGGGGTCTTTCTTTTGTCTAAGATGGGTTACTTCTCCTTGTTGTTCCTTCAAGAAGGTCAATGTGGTCCAATCTTAGCTCAGTGGGGCACTCTCTTATTTCTATCTTTTTGACTCTTTTGATATAGTCTTGATAGCATATGACGTGGTCAACAACGCTTTGTCCATTATATGTTTTACATGTGATGCCTCCTGAGCTTGGCCATGCTTTCATACCATTGCATATTACCATATTATATAAACTGCATAATCCTAGTAATTCTGCCCCATAATGATTTACATTGCTTTTGCTGTCCCCTGATGCTCTTTTCCAAAACTGATCATTCTCCTCCTCTAACCATAAAGGGTCACTATTTTCCTTGTAGCATCTTTTCAACTTTAGAGATTGATTGTTTGTTGTCCTAGCATTGAAATCTCCGATTATCAAGGCTTCGCTTAGATTATTAAAAATAGAGATATCCCTTTTCAGCGATGCGTATGGATCATCACAATCTAGGTCCTTCTTGTATGTTTTTGACTCCTTCGGTGCAAAGTAGCACACTGCCACTCTTATCTCAGTTTGTTTCTCCGTGATTTTCATCCATATGTATTGCTTGTTTGGGTCCTCTTTCTCTATACTTATACATCTGCTCCATGCCTCTTTAATCAAAATAGTGATTCCACCATGCCCCTTGCCGCTATCAGTTCTTTCGTTCCAAACTGAGGTTTTTTTGTAACCTTTGAACTCCGACACACTACAACCATCATGTTCATGTGTTTCCATGAGCAAGATAATGTCCATACCTTCAGCTATGGGCCCTAAAACAGGGCCTCTTCTCCAAGGGTAACCTCTACAATTCCAACTAACTATATCTAGGTAATCCTGGGGGGGCCCGAGTTCCTATTTATTAAGTTTTGTTTTTTCACTAATTTGGGCCTTCTCGTTCTTTAGCCATGCCCACTTTCCAGCCTCCCTTGCTGCCTTTACTATTTCCCATTCTTTCCTTCTTTCCTCTTGTTGAGAGATGGTAAGATCTTTGTCCACATAGATGTGTGTGCCTTTGAGGAGCCTCTTATTCCTCAGTATCACGTTCTTGTCTTTTGAATTTTTCAAGGAGACTCTCACATGTCTGCTCATGTTATCTTTTGCCCACTTACCAATCTGTTGTGCTTGTTGGATTGTTCCATGCCAATCTAAATGGTCCCTAAGGAAATCTCTTATTAGCTCTTTTGTGCTCTCCTTTTCTCCATAATCTTTTAACCCTTTAATGATGATATTCAGTGCCTTGTATAATCTAGTTGTTTCTAGATAAATTCATCTAAACTAAGATGGATCTGTCCTCCCAAAAGATATGGCTTTATTGAGAGTATATGCAGTAATATAGAATTACTCTATTACACCACAAAATGCTGGGACTCTATTTTTTTCATGGATTATTTTACAAATTATACAAGTTAAGCACAGTAAAGTTGTATATAATTTGATTCCACCATAAGTGAGAAGCAATTAGCAACCAAAATGTATGTCATATAGATTTATCATGACTTTACGCGCAGTATATTATTTTTTATTATCAATTACTTTTCAATTGTACCATTAAAGAACCATCCATACACAGAGATCCAATCTTCTTTCTACAGAAAATTTAAAATAAGACACTGTATATTAGGATCCATCCTCTAAATTGTCATACGGATTTATCATGTCTTTTTCATACAGGCCTTGCTGTTTATATTTTTTTAATTATCAATCACTTTTGAATTCGGACTATTATACCTTTAAGATCTATCCATATAAAGAGATCCAATTTGTAATTCTATAGGAAATATATGTAGCATGATCCAAGAGGTGGAGACAAATTTCTAAATGTAATAGAGTTTTTTCCAGAAAATTTCTTACATATGAATTTTGGAAGCCTTGAACTCTTAAATGCTTCAAAACAAACAAATCAAATAGCATGGCTGCTTAGAGTTCCATAGATGGAAATGGTACTGGATAGATGGTATGCGATACAGATACACATAAATCGAAATTTCAAGATCCCTTAGTACAGACATGACTGCACAAATTATCAAAGGATAGTTATATTCAATTATTATAAATCTTAGGGTATAGAATATAAATTAGAATTCAAAGTTTTTTCTTAATTAGGGAAAAGGTTCCTGCCTCTGCACACCCTAACTGCATGCATGTCAAGCTTCTAAATGGTGTACTGGATTTTTTGAATTTTAGCACATCTTTGTTTTGTTTTTCTTAATAGTTTAGACATGTTGTTTGGGCTTCTAAGTAGTAACAAAGACTGTAGGATGGGCTTCTAAGTAATAACAAGGACTGTAGGTGAATCCTTATGTGGACATAAGTCCTTTAGTAATCATTTCAAGGTGCTGAGCGAAATATGTGCATGGATGATCCCAATAATTTTGTGCGTTGTCTAGTGATAAACTTTCACAAATCCTTTTTTACAAATCTATAAAAAAAAATATCCCTCATTTATCGCATGACAAAGTATATTTTAAATTGCCTGATTGGAAATTTAATACACAACATTATACATTTCAATCTCGCTTTGAACAAAGCCATCAAGACATGTTTTATATACCTTCCACATCCACTAAACAGGTATATCGACCCCATTACAAGCTAGTATGTTAACCCTAAACCTGATGTACAAGATCATTTTATATCACAATTCCAAGTCCTCAATTAGTACCTAATTTTTGCTTCATTCTCATGTAACTAATTTCCTATCATAGTCTGTCAAACGAAATTGTCACTTTGACCAAAACTTTACACGATGTTGCTTCTTTCTTCAAGATTATCTTCTTTGTTGTGGAATCTACTGCTGTCAAGAAAAGCCATTTCAGGTGTGTTCATTGCTTTGCAACTCTATGTAGAACAATTGTGTAATTCAAAGTTTTTGGTGGACAATATTAAAACCTGTGGCTACATTAGAAGTATTGGATGATAGGGTACAAGAAGACTTGTCATCCAATAGAAGAATTTGCATACACTAAGAGCAATTGGAGTTTCTACAACTGACCACAACTTTCTAGTAAAGAATATTATAATCATGGCTATTAATTGTCAGAGTTAAGACAGTTGTTTATTTATTGGAATTTATTAGTTATGAGCAGACATTGTTTAGGATGCGGTCATTGTAGGATATCCCACTAAGGGTGGAAATAGAGTTTTTCCTTGGAATCACTGAGGGAAATAATTCTCAATTTTTTTTTATAGGACTCGGTGCAAAGAGGCCAGATAATTGTGATGTTAATGAATAATTGGTGATCTGCAACAAATTAACATGAGATTTATGGTTGTTTAAAGAGGGTGAATTGTGGGAAGCATATTTTTCTTAATTTTTTTTGTTGGAAATACAATTTTGTTAATGATTTCAGTAGCTGTGAGAGAAATCATTCTTCTTGTTACTGTTTTCTCCTTATCATTGTCGTTGTTGAATCATATGGTGACATGGCATGGTTAATGATGTGACTTGGCAAAGTGAATTCATCATGTTCTGGAGATGATTCATTTCCTTGTGTAACCGCCATTGCCCAGTCTTAATTAAATTTCGAACAAGGTGTCATTATTCTTGAGCTCATGTGTATTTTTGTTCATGTCTTATGAACTTCTCTTTTATAATCGCGGGGATGTGGCATCGCTTGAGGATCGAGATCATCATCTCTTGTAATTGCTATCAACTCTTCATTAACTCGTCTAGAGATGCCTCTTCAGTTTGTGATGTGACTCAATCATTCATAAGTGTTGAGTCTAGAAAATGTAATGATTTTTGAGGCATGATATAGTTCTAGCAGAAGTGATGTGTCCTCAACGAAGATATGATCAGTAAATCACTGCTTGGTGCTTATTTGAAAGTCTGATTTTTTAGCTTGTATAAGTTCAGTGTATGTCTCGACTCTGTTATTCTGAACATATGATCAATGTGTTATCATTGTTGTGTGAGGGAATCATTACAAGTGTGTTAATATCTGTGAGTTATGTGAAGAATTAAGAGGGGAGATCTCAACATATGAAAAGCTCTGGCTTTTGTGTATCTGACATGTTTTGATAAGGCTAGTTGTTTAACTGTTAAGAGTTAACAATCATAAACTTGAGAGCATTGTATTTTATTTTGAGAAGACAATAAAGGACTACTTTTTGGTGTGGCTAGGGTTTTCCCTCGAGTAGGAGGGTTTTCCTAGGGTATCTCTGGTGTCCTTGCATTTTTTTTGTTTTATCTATTATTTGTTTTAAATGTTATTTTGGTTTGAAAACTCAACATGGTGTCAGAGCGGGTCTGAAGAAAAGATTCAGAACCAAACGTCATTCACTTATGATTTTTTGAGCAAAGTATGAGTTATCTTTGTGTCTTCAATATTGTGCGGGCTAGAGTTTCTAGAGTACTTGTGTCCAAAGCTTCTAAATTCTCTGTGATGAAGGTCATTATGATTGTAGTTATGGTGTTCCTTCAGAAGATCGTTGTTGGTATTCATCGTGCAAGATAGTATGCTTACAGTGCAATGATCATCTTATGAATGTTGGACAATGAGTTTTGTTCAATCTTGTTAAAAGAGATAGTTGTGTATTGATCTCCTCTTTCAATGTCGTTAATGCTTCTCTACCGATCATGGCCACAAATCATTCTCTCTGACGTAGTAAAGTTGTTGCCATTTGGTGGAAGGGCAACTTGACAGTCCTGGCTTCTGATTCTTCCCCCGATTACTCTTCACAAGTTGATGATGATTCCTTTGAGGATGATATTTTCCTTCCTACTGCTAGTATAGCTTCCTCAAGCCATATGGACCCTACACCTTGTTGCTAGTGTGACCCCCTTTGGCCTCATGGACCTTGCTCCACCTCTTGCTACTAGTGGGGCCCCCTTTCACCCTGTAGACTCTTCTCTGTTTGTTGCTCCTTTTTTGTTCCAACCTTTGGTGGTTGACGTGTTACCTCATCAACATTCCACAACTCTTGTTGATAGTCTCACTAAGGGCATTCTTCTTTTTACCCTTAGTGTTTGTGTTCCTAATGATTTGATGCAGGAGCATCTTGGGATCTTGGCAATTTTGCATCAAACGAAAAGACTTCACTTTTAGTTTGTTTGTTGTTTTGTTCTAGTTGAGCAGTTTTGATCTTTTTTGGCCGACTTGTGGCTCACAGTCTTTTATATATTTATAGTCTTAGGGTCTTTAGTTACCAGTGGAGAGGGTTGAGTAGTTCAGTAGCTTAGCATTCGGTATGGATTTGGATTTTTGTATGCAATCAGGCATGTGTGCCTTAGAATGTAAGCTGGCATGTAAGATGTAAATCTTGAGGATGATAATTGTGAAGGCCTGTGAGGCTTGTTTGTTGTTCATATCTGATTGTTTATGGACTGTTGTTTTGTGTTTCCGTTGTGTTGATTCTTGTTGCATGGTTGGATTGTCTCCATTGGGGAAACTCTTTCCTTGACTGCATCAGATGGTATCAGAGCAAGTTTCGATCTTGTGGTGGCAGTAATTTGAGATCCTCGACTTGCTAAGTTCCTGGGGCGTTGCTTGTGAGGTGGCAGAGACTAGATCTGGCTTGCATCAACGAAGGACTTGCGTAAGAGTGGCTGGAAGGGATTGTTGCGGAAGGTTGAGTTGTTACCGGTTGATGGATAATATGAGTTTATCAGAGTGTGATTTTTTGTTGCGGTAGTTTATTGTTTGTTCCTGAGCTCGCAATCATGTAGAGGGCTTGTTGTGGGGTGGCAGATTGTGTACCTGACCTGCACTTGTTGTGGATTTGTGTGAGATGGCTCGGAGAGGAACTGTTGTTATTGCTGATTGTTAAGCTTGGAATGGGTTGTGTTACTTGAAACCTCTTGTTGGTGGACAAATTGCCAGTTCAAGACAAGCTGTGAGCATTTTCAATAGATTGTTGAGTGAGAGGCAATTGAGATCTTGTAGTCAGATTGCTGAGCAGAGGCAGTTGCACCTTGAGAAGGGAGAGAGTTCGCTGGATAGGATGAACCCTAGAAGTGTTAAGAGGATGTTTGAAGACCTTAGGGTTGAGTTGAGGTCTACGATTTATAATTCTTTGGTTGGTTTGAGGAGGAATCTTGAACCTGAGAGTGAGTGCGAAGAAGCTACTGAGACGTTGAAGAGGTTAAGTTGGCATCTACCAGTCAAGAGGTGGATTGTTTGGCTTGTTAAGAAGATTATTCAAAGGAGGAAGAGGAAAGTTAGGGTTACTACTGAGAAAGAGTATAATCTTGATGAGGTATGTACATTGGTGAATGCATTGACTGAGATTGCAAAGGATAAGGTAGATGTGGTTATGGGTGAGTTTCATAATCTGTTGATTGGATCTGATAAGTTAGTTGAGGAATGTCTTGTTATTGATGATAATGAGATTGCTGGTATTGAGGAGGTTGATGTTGCTGAAGTTGGAATTGAGATTCCTTTGGTTGAATCTGATAACCTCATTGGAGTGGTTGTTGAGTTTGACACTGATGACAGTAGGGGTGTTACTGTTGATGAGATTATGTTGAGTGAGTATGAGAGGGACTGTGATAAGACTCTTAGTTGTGAATATGTGCATGGTGTTGATGGATAGTTGCAGACTGGCTTGTTTCAGTTGAGTGTTGACTTGTTGTAGAGGTTACCTAGAGTGTGTAAGAGAGAAGACATGTGGTTCTTTGATGATGTTGATACTAATCAGGTTGATTATGTGAAAGACGATGTTTTTGCTTGTGTTGTAGTGCAGGTGTGGGAAGATGGACCATGTTTCCTTGTTAGGGATGAGTATTTGAGCATGAGGATGGATATGCTAAGGGTGAAGATGAATATTGATATGAAGATAGAGCTAATGGTCATGAAGATGGATGCATGGCTGAAGGATAAAGGTGGTATAAGACTCTTAGTTGTGAATATGTGCATGGTGTTGATGGAGAGTTACAGACTGACTTGTTTCAGTTGAGTATTGACTTGTTGCAGAGGTTACCTAGAGTGTGTAAGAGAGAAGACATGTGGTTCTTTGATTATGTTGATACTAATCTAATTGATTGTGTGAAATATGATGTTGTTGCTTGTGTGTGAAGAGGGACCGTGTTTCCTTGTCAGAGATGCATATTTGAGCATGAGGATGGATATGCTAAGGGTGAAGATGAATATTGATATGGAGACAGAGCTAATGGTGATGAAGATGGATGCATGGCTTAAGGATAAAGGTGGTGGTTTCAGTGATGTTCTTGATTTCTTGGTTGTTGGTAGATTGATAGCAGCGAGTGTTCAAATGTGTGATGAGTATGAGAATGAGTGGCTGAAGATGAGTAGAAGATTTACGGATCTAGTTTGTGGTTATGTGGCTGATCAGTTTGGTTTTGTCAGAGAGTTTGGTACCTAGTTTGATTTAGTGCAGAGGATGTGGAGATAAGATTAGAGAGGACAAAGAGTTTGTGCGTGCAGGTTCATTTTCTTAACCATGAGGGTTGGGGAGCCTAAGGTCAAAATGAAATATTTTATCCAGTTGTGGATTTCTTCTACAACTGTAAAGTGAGAGTTAACCCCGGGTGTCTGATGCAGGAGCATCTTCGGATCTTGGCAATCTTGCATCAACCAAAAAGATTTCCTTTTAAGTTTATTTCTTGTTCTGTTCTAGTTGGGCAGTTTTGGTGTTTTAGGTGGTGGTCGCTCCAATTGGCTCATTATCTCATGCGATCTTATGGGTTTGTTCTAGACATCTTGGAGAACCTTTGTCTATGATCGCATCTTGTTTCATTTTGTCTTGGAGAAGATATCTTAAGATTGATCTGGTCTTATTCTGTTCTTCAGTTTCCCGGTTGGTCATTGTGTTCCCGATCATTTTTCCAATATTCCGGTGGGAATCTCTATACACGATTGTGCCATCTCATTATTATGTTTGGGGCCAACATTATTGTGTGATCGCATCTCTTATTTATTGCATTGGAGGTTGTTCCTAATGATTTGGGTCCTGACCTATTTGATGTAACATGTTTTCTTCTTCTTGGAGAATGTAATCTTTTCTGGCCGACTTGTGACTCATGGTCTTGTATATATTTGTAGTCTTAGGGTCTTTAGTTAGCAGTGGAGAAGGTTGAGTAGTTCAGTGTCTTAGCATCCAGTATGGATCTAGATTTCTGTATGTAATCAGACATGTGTGCCTTAGAATGTAAGCTGGCAGGTTGTTGGGCATGTAAGATGTAAATCTTGAGGATGATAATTATGAAGACTTGTGAGGCTTGTTTGTTATTCATATTTGAGTTGTTTATGGACCATTGTTGTGTGTTTTCGTTGTATTGACTCTTTTTGCATGGTTGGACTGTTTCCTTTGGGGAAACGCTTTCCTTGACAACATCATGATTGTATTGTCTTGATTGATGTTTGTTGGTGGAGAAAAGATCATTGTTCCTCCTCTTCCCTAACTCTTCCCCAAGTTGTGGGTGATATTTCTACCACCCTTGATATGGTTTACTAGCTATTCTACTAGTGTGTTGTAAGTGGTCTGTGATGGCCTTTGTTGTCGGTGGTATATTTTGCTTATTGTTACATAAGGTGAGTACCCTTATTTTGTTGCTTTTATGACAAAAAAAAAAAGGATAATGAAGAAAAAGAGTTCATTTGTGAACATCATGCAAAGTCAAGAAACAAAGACATCATGATAGAATAAAGCATGCCTAAATGACATAATGCAAAGGTGAAAGCACCTATAGACACTTTTTATTCCCTTAACTTATTTTAATTTTTAATGATTTTTGTGCAAGTACAATAGGAGCTAGTATGATTGATGCAAAAGGTAATGATAATTTTTATTGGAGGAGAACTCCTAAGATTTTAAGGAGTTGAGAAGAGAGGAAGAAGACCAACTAGCAAAGAGGAGGATCTATATTCCAATATGTGGTTGGAAGCGAAAGAATAAATAATGTGACAATTAATCTAGTTGAAGGGAATGCTAACAAAAGGCAATCCAACATTACCCAAAAATGTAAAAGTTAGGTTGTTAAGATTTTTAGTGTTGTAATTGTCAGAGTGTTTATGTAAATATGCTTTGAACAAGGAGATTCAAAATTTTAAAAGAAGGTGAGGATGATGCAAACCAATTCTTCACAATTAGGAGGCATAATTGGATCGATTCCTTGGGATCAAAACACACAATTTGAGCGTTCTTTTTAGATTTAGAAGTGGTTTTAACAACTCAAACTCTTGGAGAAAAAATAGATGATTGGATACTATTTTTAGAAATTAGAGTCCAATTATGGCAGTGGTTGTGTGAGCTACTGAAGCTTTTAAAAGGGATAGTTTAGAGGGTAATATTGATGCATCATTATTACTCGCGCACGCGCCCACACACACACACACACACACACACACACACACACACAGACAAACATACGGACATATAGATAAACAGACAGATAGATAGACATATAGACAAATAGACATACCAATAGACAAACATACATACAGATAGACATTCAGAGAGAGAGAGAGAGAGAGCATGTCCATGACTACTCGATTTCATCCTCGGTAATGAGACCTTGCATCTTGCTAGTTTCATGGAGGTGACATTTAAAAAGTTAAAAAGATTAAACTAGAGAACCATTATTAGTCAGTCTAATATTTAATGATGAGCCCTTGCATCTTATTAGTTGCATAAGGTCCCATCATGGCATATCATGAGGATGGTACTATTATGAAAAAAAGAAACCATACAAGCTTGACATGTGTAATTAAAAGCTCTATCAAAGTAAATTAAATGCACAAAAAAGTGAAATCAAAAGTATTCAACCAAGCTTGAGGTCTACTAGTTCTCCCCTTCTCAAACCATTTCTTATCCCCATTCAAGTAATCTAAAGAAAAATATTGTTATTTTCTTGGTCTTCTCTGTTGCGGGTACTCAGAAAATGGACTTTGTGTCATTAGTTCCTATAGACTTTGTTTATGAATCTGTTATTTGCTTCAGCATGCCTATGCTTAGGTGTTACTTTACCTTTCCTGCTTTTTGGTTAAATCTCACGTAAAAACTGAAAATTACATCATAAGAGGGAGTTGTACCTTCAAAATTTAGAGGAAGATTATATGTTTAATAGAGATCTCTCCAATTGTTATGTTGTTGGTTGTCCTCAATCTTGGGCATAAGAAGTCATTCACAGAGTTATTTTGAGAGGGCAAAATTTGCAACTAACACAAGCTAAGGACTAGGTTTCAATCATGTCAATTCTAGAAGATCAGTTGAATTGTTGGGGTTTTTCTAGCTGATTACAAGAAACATTGGTTGAATTTTTCTCTTGGCTTGAAAGCTAAACATTAAAAATATATGGAAGTGTCATATAGGTAAGACATAACTCAATATACTGTAGCTAGAAAATATACAAATTTATACTCTTTTCACAAGCATTCGAATATGTATTCCTTTCACAATTGAGAGTATAAATGGTGTTAGGCCATAATTCTGAGCTAGCATTAACCATTGTAACCATAATTAACAACAGAAATCATTTTAACAAAACTTTATATATAAGACCATTATATATACCCAAAACTTTTTTTTATTGGTAAAAGGTTGAAGCCACAAATATTTTATATTATTAGAACGAAATTTCCAATACCAAGGAAATCTCCAAACCTTCTGAGGAGCATAGCAGGGAGACAAATACTATCAAAATTGCCCTAGAAACATTGCCCCAACCACCGAAACCTATCTACCTATTTCTTGATCAATTCTTCAACTAATATACTCATAAACTCAAATACAAAATGACACCTATATGGGGTTTGATATAATATGACTAATATCTACCCTTTTGAAACATAGAAGGAAGAGCATACAAAACATGAAATGAGCACCTCAAGCACCAACTAGTGTTTTCGCTTTGTCTCAAATAGAAAAGGAGGCGCAAAGGAGGCTGAAGGGATCATAACATCCATTCCCGAGCCTTGTTGGATGACCGCCGTAGCAACATGAAGATTTTGATCCTCGTCAAAATCTGCATCACTCGAGTCTTCACTACCCAAACTATCCAAGCTTTCGTCATACTTATACCTGTAGACCCAATTCTCCCCTTTTTTCACTGCATCACACACGACATCTCCCAAAAATATATTAGGATTAAATCCCATAAGTCTTTTCAAAAATCCTGAACTCCTCTAAATATTAGACTTCTTGACATCAAATAATTCTTCATCAAAAACTGCGAGCATAAGAAGCCGAGGAACTGACTTTCCAACGTGAGTGAGAATGAAATAGTGCATGGGATAAGGAATCATGGGATTCCTATCCATATTATGCAAAATTAGATCAAGATACCCCAGTAAGGAATTGTTAAACACCCTACCATGTAACTCCCTAGTGACCACGTTTTTATCACCAACTGTCAAAACCATAGCAAGAAATAGAACTAGGATATAAACGTTGAATCTATATTTATGGTTGGCTTTGATAAAATCACTACCCAAGATCCAGTTGACTACATGTATGGAGAACTTGTGGGAATGGTTTAGCACCTTGCCAAGTCACTTTTTTTGTCACTAGGCCCAAGAAGGACATTTGTCTTTAATTCGCAAGAAATCTAAAGGGCGAATCCATGAGGACCGAGAGGAAGAAAAAATGATCAAAAGTGAGAAGTGAAAACCAAAACAAGGGATGAGTCCTTTCATCTGAGGGTCCTTTCATCTCAGAGGGACAGACCATAAATGCTTCATTATGGTAGCATGTGGACAGGAACAATTTGTCCATTTAGCTAGTTGAGGTGGCCAGTGTTTAACTAAGTTTAAATATTTTCTTTGTATACCCAAAGCTTACTTCCAATGTATTAACGGAATACAAAACTTGGGGTTACCATGTTTATACTTGATTCCTGCTAATAGTTGAACTACCAATGTTAATTGGAAAATTAATTAAAACCAAATCAATACTAGAGAACATATTCACCTGGCTCGGATAAACCTAAACTATTTTCAGATTACAGAGGGTTAGAAAACATAGAGTTACAATGTAAACACGACTTCATGAGAACAGTGATAGCCCAAAAATAATGAAAGTAAAATGTGTAGAACTAGCACTTAAATAAAAGGAAGATAACAAATTGAAATAACTAAATGACCATCTGGATAACAACTCCTATACAATGATGAATTCTCAATTATACGTGTAAATCTTAATCGGATAGTAGCCTGGACTACATTTTAAACCTCTGTCTATAATATACATGTTATGGGTACGCAACTTAATGAAAGTTTCCATAGTTGAGTAATGCTTATATCTAGACTAGCAGGGTCAAAAGAAAGTTATAATTTTTAATTAGGGTTGTGAACTAGGACTGCACGTAAGATGTCCCTGTTTTAAAAGAATCCGTGGCCAAGGTGGCACATTGCTTAGCAAGCATTTGTCCATTCATAAGACCCGAATGCACTTCTTAGTGACTAAGATCATACTGGATAGGAGTTAACCTAGTGTGTGACTGACTAAAGTAGTGTAGGGCCAAAGAACTAGACCTTAGATGGTAGTAGATCCATTGGGTGTTACACCCTCGAGCACGACAAGGCCATTCTCCAATTGAAGGATGTATCGGACACCATTTGGTTCATGGTTGAGGGTAAAGCACCTCAATGATGCCCCCCCTTTGGCAAATAGTTAGATGTATTTGAAAACACCCAACATGTTTCAGAATTATATCAAGTTTCTTATATTACCTTCAGTACTTGTTTTACTTATTTCTATCAATAGCGATAGAGATATAAGAGATATAAGTATGTTTCAGTTTTAAATTCCTAAGAGTTGCTTGTTGCAATTATATAATGTTGCATATATAATGTTGATCAACTCTTGTACTTTACTCTCTTATCAAAAAAGAAGTTAATGTTATCTTTTAGATTTTTCTTTACAAGAAGTAATGTTGAGTTTTTGTTTCTTGCAAGTAGTTGCATGTTATAGAGGTTTAGGAAGAAGGAGAGGGAGAGAGATGGATGGGTAAAGAGAGTGAGACATGTATAGATCGAGAGGAAGAGAGGAATATAGAGGTAGAGATAAAGAGATGGAGAGAAGTAAAGAGAGACAAAGATTTAGATTAAAAAGAAGAGATATAGAGGGAGAGAGAGTGATATGTGACTTATCAACGGAGATGTTGACATAGGTTGACACTTAGTACATATGGTGGTTACACCCTTGGTAAATCTTTGAACCAATGACAATAGTTTTAATGTGCATAACCTCTTTTTTTTTGCATGTGCACTATAATTTAGTGCTCTTATCCAGTTATACTTATCAAGATGTATATAGTACATCAAAGGAATTTTATACAAAAGTGCCAAGGGAGGAAGATAGTTCAAAATTGAATACGAGGTGTCATTTTCATTGAATATGTATGATGCCACCAAATATTTATTGATTTGACTTCATTGCAATTGATTTATTATATATTCTTTCTCACTTCTCTTGTTTGTACTTTTTCTATGTTAACTCAATTTTGTACTATATAAAACATATATTTATATTAATTATAATAACTTAATATTTAACAAACTTTCTATATTACAAATTTTTTTTTTTTGTAATGGCTCCTGCTGCTCGGTCTGCTCCCGCTCCCACTCAAGCGGTTCCTACTCCTGTGACTGGAGGAGTTGTCAATGCAGGTTTCCCCAAATTGGCGGTTGGTTAGACTCTGTCTTCATTTGGTGCCACTTCTAAGTCTACCCTTGTCTCTCGTTCTATGCCTAATGACCCCAAATCTGGGCTCAAAATATCTCAGGTGGGTGGGACTCTGAATCTGTCTCCGCTTTCACATTCTACAGATGTTCCAAAGGCTCCTTCCGTAGGGGTTGGGGGTGATCACGTTGTTGCTCCTTCCATGCCTGGGGGTTCTCCTATGGTGTTTAGGGGCTCTCCTCAAGTTGCGACTACGACTACGGCTAGGGTTGTTGCCTTGAGGTGTGTTGATAAGGGCTCGTTTCCAGTGTACATGCCTAATGCCCTTAGGATGTTAGTGGAGACAAAAGAGGAGATTGATCATAATAGTACTGTTTTCACCTCTCATGGAGTGATTTGCCAGTTTTTGGGCTTTTGGCCTAGCCTTCTGCAATTGCATGTTTGAATTTCCCAAAATTGGGGGCCCCTCATCACGGGTACTGTTCACATTTTTCCTATGGCCAAGGGTTATTTTATTGCTAAATTTAGTCATGCTAAAGATAGAAATAGGATCTTGTGTGATCACTTCTTTAGCTGGGATGCTAAATTTGTGGTGATGGTTAAACCATGGCATCCAAATTTTAACCCCTCTTCTGAGTTGTTCAATAAGATTCCTAGTTGGGTTAGACTCCCCAACCTCCCCCTTCATCTATGGAGTGACTCCCTAGTAGAGGAAGTGGGAGAGGCTCCGGGGGATTTTCTGATGATGGATAAGGACCCTGATATTTTTCATTCCACTTATGCTTGCATTTTGGCAGATTTACATGTTTCTAAAGGTCTCCCAGCTGAGATCAAACTTGAATCCTCTAAGGGTTCCTGGACCCAACCGCTTGACTATGAAGGGATCCCCTTTAGATGTCAAAGATGCTTCAAAACTGGACATGTCTCGACGTAGTGTGGTTTAGAGAAAAAGAAAAGGTTTGATATGTGGTGGTAAGGTATCTCTTCTGAGCATTATACTGTTGGGAATAAAAGATTCTCTCAGGTGGTTGCGCAGGAATCTCCGTGTCTTGCCTCTTCGTTGGATGTTGCTTGTGTGACTCCTAGGAAGAATGATTTTGATGGCTCTTTAGTCCTTGTTGGGCCTATGGTTGGAGGTCGTGGTTCTAATGTGGAGAGTGTTGCTAGATCTATTTCTGTTGGTTCCTCCTCTCAGGACTTTGATGATGTTTCTGGGAAGAATGGTGTGTCTTTGATTTCTTCAGCTTGTGATAGGGCTTTTGCTGGGGCTAACGTCTCTTTGGTTGCTTGCCCTTCTCCTCTGGTTTTTTCTGGCCCTTCTCCTCATATTTCTACTGCCCCTATTTTGGGTCCTACTGCTGGTCTTCCCTCTCTGGGTGTGAGGAATTCTGTGCTGGACCCAATTTCTTGGCAGGTGGCTGCTGCTAAGGTGGATGATGGTTGGATAACTATTAAAGGGAAGAAATCTAAATCACCTCAACCCTCTTTTGATATGACTCTCCGTTCCCACAAGGGTAAGACAAATGGTAAATCTTAATGGTTTTTGGCTGGGTTGGGCTGGATTTCCTTCTAGTCCTTTTCTAGTTTTTGGTTGCATGTTGGCTCTCCATATGCAAGTTTTTCTTTTCATGTAGCATTTGTGTTGTGAGGTTTTCACACCATCGCCCCATTGTAAACGGGGACCCCCTCTTTTGCAAGTAGTAGGAGTAGTGGTCTTAGGTAGTCTTTGTTGGCGACAGTTTTCAAGCCCCTTGGTCTGGTGAGTGAAGTTTGAGAGTTGGTTTTGGGCAATTTTGGCCTGCTGGGTAATCAAGTTTGTCTGGAGCATGGGCGAGAGTTCTGCTAAATCTTCCGAGAATATGGGATCAAAACTAAAGGATTCGTGATGAAACAAGTTTAAACCCTCTGAGAATCCTTGTTCTAGCTTCAATTCAATCTTAGAAAGTTGAAATAGATTGTGGGAGGTAGCTTTGCTGAAGGCATGCTGAATCCTGAAATTTGGCTAAGTCCTGAAATATTTTAAAAACCCCCAAAATCTAGAATCTGCACCTTAACTCCTATGAAGCTAAAACCTATCTCAAACATCCTGGAAGGTATTTATACAAATATAACTTAAAACAGACTTATACTTAAATGTTATATTTGTATAAATTCTCTGCCCCTGAACTGAAAATTATAGAGGTGCAAGTCTACCCTGTCCAATGCCTGGGCGGATTCCGCCCAGCCCTTGGACAGGCTGTCCAAGGTGCCCCTGAATTCCGCCCAACCTAGTGGAGATAAAGGCAAATAGAAGCTTGAGAGGGGAGAGAAAGGTTTTATATTGATGTTTGAGGTGTTTGTTGGCACTTCTGCGTTGGAGAGGGTAGTAGGACCGAGTTTGGGGATGTATCCATGCTGGGCGGAAATGTCCAACCCCTTTGACAATTCCGCCATGAGGTAGGGTGACCAGCGTTCCTCCTTCTTCCCCCTCCCAACTCCTTCCTTCTTGGCTTTCGGTGATGGGGGTTTTCAACTCAAGGAGGCTTCGATTTGGAGTGATGAAAACATGTCTTATATTTGCAAAACAAGATGAAATTCCAGAAATAATGATGTCCTATGACTGGGCGGATTCTGCCCAGCCATAGGACAGGCTGTCCAAGGTACTCCTAAATTCTGCCCAAGCTTGGGAGTCAGAGAGTAAGTCTTTAGTTGAAATGTGTGAATAGTGTTTAATGATTGGTGTTTGGCATTTGAGGGATTGGAGGCCAGTCTTAGGTAGATGCCAAGGGCTGGGTGGAAATGTTCAACCCCTTGGACGATTCCGCCCATGAAGATGGAGGCCAGCCTTTCCTCCTTCCCTAGACTCCTCCCACTTGGCAATGGTGGTGATGGTTTCCCAACCTTGGGGGCATATTTGTAAGAGAAAAAACTTGATTTGATATTGGAGGACAAGGGTGAAGTTCTGAAATGTTGGTGTCCAATGACTGGACGGATTCCGCCCAGCCCTTGGACATGATGTCCATGACACCCCCAAATTCCGCCAGCCCCTTTGGGGTGCAAGTTAAGTCCTTCGGCATATAGAGAATCAAGTTTAAGTGTTTGCAAGGTATGTTGAGAGAGGTTGGAAGGCAATGGAGTGATTTGGATGTTTTGACAAAGTGAAGGTGTCCAAGGTCTGGGCGGATTCCGCCCAGCCCTTGGACCTGCTGTCCATGACACCCCCAATTTCTGCCAGCCCTTTAGAGGGCAGAGACCAAGCATATTTACAGTGATGGTGATTTGAGACAAAGCATGTTGGTGTTTTGATGTTGAAATTGGATTAAAGGATGTTTTAGTTGGTGTTTGAGATTGAGGTGATGAGGGTGGGTGACCCCAAGGGAGTTCCTCCCTTGGGCGGAAATGTCCATCCCCTTGGACATTTCCGCCCATCAACCTTTTCCCCCTCTTTTGAGCCTTGCAACTAAGGAAGTCGGCAATGTGGTAAACACATAAAATTTAATGCAAAGTGGTCCTGATTTAAGAAGAATTTAATGTTTTTTTTTCAACCTTGGAAAGTGTGCCAAGTCGGCTCCCTATGGAGCCCAGCGAAATATATAAATGAGGAGAGGTTTTTTGACTTCATTCCAAATGCAAGAAGGTTCGAATTCCTTCCAACCAGCGGTCTTTTTCCAGCAGGGCATTCAAGTTCTAGGACACATAGAGAAATCTGGAAATAGTACTTTACTCTTGCCAAAGGTTGAGATCTCAGCATTATAAGTTTAGTTTTTGGTCTTAATCATGCCAAATGGATGGGATGCTCTCACATCCACGATTCAAATTCATTCTCATGACTGATTTTCTGGAAGTAATTTTGAATTCTTCATTTCTTGCAATAAATCTGGAGGTATGTAGGGCTGCAACTTGAAAGTTAAATCAGAAACTCTTTGTAACCAGATTTTTTTTGAAACATCAAACTTGGATTTTGGTGGTGTCTTTTCTTCTTTCTCGATGTTTGAATCTTCTAATTAGTGTTTGGTGTGTGTGTTGCGGGTAGAAGAGTGATGGATCCCACATCTGGGAAGGTACAGAGACAGGCCCAATTAAGGAAGGATACCGAAGACAACCAAAGCGAAGGGTTATAGGTGGATAAAGGTTGAACGGGCAAATCTTGGAACCCTTGGCAACAATCATGGGAAGCTACTTTCCTTGGAGGCTACCTTCCTTGGCATAGAAAAGAAAGATCAAGGCAGGGATGGTACACGAACCCTCCATCATCACGCTAACAAGTGAAGGCTTCAAGTTCCAAACACAATGAATCCAAATGAGATGGTAATTCAATGCAAAGGGGAAGATCACAATTGGGAAGGAATCTTACACCAAGTCACCAGGGGGAGGTTCAAGGCATCAAGGCTATTCAGTGAAGAGGTCAAGATTCGATTTCAAGGCGATGGCCAAGGGCAAGGTTCTCAAATGGCAAGAAGGTTCCAATCCAGGCAAACAAGATGGTGGCCAAGGCAAGATTACCCCAGGTGCATAGAGACTTCACCCTTTCAAGGTCGGGACATCAAGTACAAGCAAGTTCAAGTGGTGATGAGAAAGTTTCTAAGGACAAGCTCAAGCATCCAAGGCTTCACCTCATCTCAAGGATTGAATAAATTTCTAAGATAAGGTTGAT
>MU225818.1:1881347-1895063 GCA_018584345.1 Thuja plicata | reverse complement strand
ATCAGAACATTCCGAGATCGTATGACCAACTTACTAAAAATAGCAAGTTTCCATAAATAGCAGCTCTGCACAAGGTAGCCCTTATTGAAAAGAAAACATAAATATTTTTGGGTGATGCAAGATTGTCGTTACACCCAGGATGCTCCTGCATCATTATCTCTGAGCCCCCTTCAAGGTGCACTTTGTGGATTCCCAATTTGGCTCCTAAGACTAAAGCCTCTTTAGCTATTACACATTCGGCCACATTATTTGTACCATCCTTCAATCGTTTGGCCACAAAAGCAAGAGTGTTGCCTTGATGATCTCTTGCTATACAACCACATCCAGAGACCCTCGGGTTTCCCCGAGCAGCTCCGTCAAAGTTAATTTTCACCATCCTTCCTCTAGTGGTTTCCAAAATACCTTCTTCCTTTTCTGTTTAGGATTAACCCTTGAAAGCCCATTAATGGGCCATTATCAAGTATATTTTATGTTAATCTATTTTTATCACTTTGTTGCATATGGATAATGTAGATAATATGTATTTACCTAATTCACTCTATTAGATGATCCTACACATGTTAAATTAACTTGATAAGTAGGAGATATTTACTGCAAAATACGTTTAAGAATATTTATACATATTTATAAAATTATGAAGCTTGATAAGTAGGAGATATTTTTCACAAGTCAAAATTATTATGTTGTCATGATGTAAGTGTATAGTTTCTCAGTCAAACTCATTGACCCATGTTTCATGATTAGTGGTTTGCAAGAACCCATCTATCATTAATGACTGTTGTAACATTTTTACGTCTACATTCGAAACTCCCTAATTGATTAATTCCCCTTAAAATTTTAGATCACACTCTATAATCTATATCACGTAAATGAAAGCAAATTCACTAACAATCAAAATGATCTAGAGCCCCCCCAAAAAAAAATATTAAAGGCATTACTACAAACAAGAAAACTATTTTAGATTGTTGGCCATGCTAGGGATAATTGATCTCCAAAGGGCCTTAATGTCCTCTTTGAAATGACCAACAATTGGGTTCACCTTGAAAGCCCATTTTAGCAAATAGTTGTCTGTTTCCCATGTTTCAATGACTTCGATAGTTTCTTCATACCTTGTAAATCTTGACAAGTTTGTGCTCATCATGCAAATAGTCCATCAATGCCTACTATCCTCCTGAGCAATGAGATCCTCTACGAAGGAAAAACCATTGCTCTCCTCATCAGATGGCAAGTGTATTATACAGTGGCACATATAGCCCACACCATGTTAGATCCCTCCTTCCCCTCTTTTAGATGATTTCATGACCGGAAACCACTTTTGTAATGGGTGAATTGTCTTGTCAATTCCTAAGCAACATTTAGTGAGGGAAGAATACAGGGTTTGTTTTTTTATATAATGTAGATAGAAGTTCAGAGAAATAAATTGGTGTGTCATATTTCTTGACTTTCTAAAAGACCATTCCATGACTATGCTGAATAAACCATGTAAATAACATTCTATCATGTCTATCGGCATTTGGTGATGACTACAGAATACTAAAAGAAGCCAACCGAATGGATAAGGGTCGGCTGAGAAAAGTAGTAGTCTGTAGGTTGAACATTTTTGCACAATGATACATCATGTTTAGTTATGTGGGTAGGTTGGTACATGAGAATATTAATGTCATCACAAAAATAGTGGTAGTCTACCTGTAGCCCCCACATGGATCTCTCTACATGTACTTGTGCATATAAATCCAAACCCTGTGGTACTCCCTGGACTCGAGAAAACTATCGTAGAACTCGGTGGAAGAAAAATCTCTCAATAATCAGAGGAGTCCTACTGATCATCCATCAAGGCATAAATATGTAAGGCAACTCCAGATCATCCTCTCGCCAGGCCTCACATCTAAGGAAAGGTAGCCACACAACCTGATCCATGTCATCTAGCATACGATGGCAATAATCCATCTTGCCCAAATGAGGCTGGACAATCACTCCCTCATATAGATAACCATAAGGCCATCCAGGATCTCTGACTCTCACAGGAATGGGTCTAGTCACAGGAATATTCTCCCATGTCCATAACTGTAATAAAACTACACCCACAAAAAGTATAGCACCCTATCGATAAACAACATGGTGTAACTCATGATACAACTGAGCAAGTACGCAAGATCCCCAGTCAAATATTTGAGGTTGCACTATCATGTCCTCCAAAATCCTACCGCAACCAACTGCAAATCTAGGACCTCGACGATCACGGAGAAGGAATCCACTAATCAATGATCCCAATACTGTATGAAGTAGAGGGAATGAAACAAACTGAGCCTAGAAAATTCTCTCATCGCCCATAGTCATATCACTGAAGAAGTGTCTTCACGCTGCGCCATCATAAACATCATCATAGTATACACGATCACCTCGTGTAGGAATCATCAACAACCTATATGCATCCTCGGGGATGATTGTCATCTCACCCATCAACAAATGGAAGGTATTATGGTCTGTGTGCCAGCGCTTAGCCATAGCAGTCAGTAAACCATGGTTAACGTAGAACTGAGGCATCTCTAATAGGAAAGACAATCCACATCAACCAATAACTTGTTGCTCCTGGGGAGATAACTGGTCGACTATATCAAGGGGCCATAGAAGCAATCCACGGATATATAATCTACGGAACTGAACCTGTTTTGAAATCAAGTGCAATCACATTAGTAACATCATCTAAATAGATCAACACAAGTCAATCAAGTTATCCTATCATCTTATCTCTCATCTAGAGCACATCAAATTTTTCCTAACTCTATATCACAAGGACAGAAAAACATCAGTTATCCTATCAACCTATCAGGATTGGCATCATACAACATTCATCAAAATGATCAAACTAACATCAAAACACTTGTTTTTCATCACAACATCAAGTCACATCAATCAATCAACTGATCGTACTTATCGACGAATCAGATGACATGTTTAATCAGGTTATAATTCAACAAAGAAGCCTGTGTGTCACTTTATCTCATCCTACGCATAGCAAGGTGTACGAGTCATTTTATCAGTTAGAAAGTGTTATTACACATATCATACGCAATACAATAGCTTGTACACGTCAATTTTTCTAGCCTGCGCTATTCAAATTCATCCTATGCGCTAGAAGAAACATCATTTTGCATTAGGGTTTAGTACGCGCTACTCAATCTATCATACACGCTAAAACCTAACTAGGGAACTCATTTATATACATTATTTTGCACTAAGCTACACGTTATTTTGTTCTGAGGATGCATTAAAACACATTTCTACGTGCTATTACATTTCATTCTACGTGCTACTTCATGAAAAACAACAAAACCTAATGTTTTAACACCTAAATATTCAAAAACTTGTTGTAAATCAACAAATTGATCAACGAGAAAGGATTTGGATACTCACCGGAGGTTCATAATTTGTTGGACGTTGGAATCTACGCCCTCGCTTGAATCTTTGCTCACGAATCAGGACCACCATCGCAATCAAATAACCAAGTAATTTCATAGCTCAAGAGGGTAAAAAGTGAAAATAATTGATGAAAATGACCATTTTACCCCTATATATACTCTTTTGACCTAAAGGAAGGGTATTTTTTCTCTTATTTTTATCAAAAGGTTGAAAATTCATCAATGAGGCATCATCAAACATTTCATTATCGGAAATCAAATCAAATTTGAGGTCTATCACGAATTTTTTTATCAAAATATTATTAAACCAATTTTAATTTTGTTTCCGAGGGGGCAAGATATCATCAAAGCAGGAAATCAACGAATCAAATCAGGGGCATCAAATTTTCAAAATCATCATCAGTGGGGCATCTTAATCAGTTTGTTTTTCAAATCATGACATTATATTAGGATTTTTTCTTCATCAAAATCAGTGGTATCAGTGAATTAGTCATCAAGATCAAATCGGACATCAGTTAATAAAAAATAAAACATGCTTTGAACCAATGCGCTTCACACATTGATTCAAAGAGGGGCATTTGTAGACACCTAAAATTGGTCAAACAAAATCAAGTAAAGAGCAAAGTGAGAAATCAAACAAAAATCACGAATCAATTGAAAATCAAAGTTATTGGATTAATTAATTTAAAAATATCAAAAAATTATGCAATTGATTTTAATCAATTAATTGTATAGTTTAAACCAAATTAAATCCAACTCATTCAAGAGTAGACATGGCTAAAATAAATAAATTAATTCTTATTATTCTCACCCACCACATAGAAAAAAAATCAAATCAACCAAAGAGAGTGAAGAATTGAGCTCACATGGATCAAAAGAAAAATTGATTCTATACGACTCATCTTGAGGTGCATCTTGGCCCTTCATTTGATTTTCTTGTCTCAACATTTGAAACCAAGCTTTACTTTGTCTCAACCTTTGAAACCATCAACTCAGCCCTTGGCTAATCATGGGTCAACCTAACTCATTTGTGACTCTCCTTCCTAATCTTGGAAATCCTATAAATAGGAGTGCATCTTAGATAAAATGATCCAAGTATCTAGAGCATCATTACTATATGCATTTCATAATCATAGGAGTTCATTGGTGAATTTGCATAGTAGTGATCATAATGGAGCAATTGTAGTGTAATTGAGCTATGATAAGGTAGATTTGCATCATTTAAAGCTTAATTTCTCATTCTAGGACTGTCACTAATGGATGCTAAGTTGAGAGCATTTGATTAGTTTTTCTAGATAGGGAACCATGAGATGCTTCTTGCTTGTATGTTTGATTCAATAGCTTAATTGTTTAGATTTCATAATTGAATTGATCATATTTGCAAACTAATTTCATGAAGATATATTTCTTATATACACAAGTAGTAGGGTATTTAACTCCACCTTTTTATCCACAACCTTCCAATTTCAAAAGTAATGATCATCTTATTTTGGGTAAATATATCTAGAAACAACTATGTTTTATTTTCTTTACTAGATTGCAAGTAGAAAAATTAAGAACTAGTTTATACAACTAAGTGTCCACATAAATGTTTAAAAAATAATTAGAGAATGTAACTCCATATTATCTGATCATACTCTTTCAATTTAATAAACAATGTCAAAGTTGTACAATATGAAATATATGAGGAATGAAAAGCCTCAAGCACAGGGGTTGAAGTATCCAACCAAGAAAGGGACTTATATGGAGCTCATTTGTTTGCATGCAGGAATTAGAATAGAACTTCTATGGATAAAAAGAACATAAATTAAGAACGAGCCAAATGTTGTTGGCCCCACATTGCAAATCACAACACCATTAACAAACCATTTCTAAATTATACATGGTGAAGCATGAAACTAACCTAAGCTTATTATTGAAAGCATATTCAAAAGTAGTTTCAGATAGCAATATTAATCATCTAGAAAGTAAGAGCTAGACCTAAGTCACACTAACTAAGACATTTTAGCAATGGATTTGCAAAAAGAGAAAAAAAATATTGTAGATTAAAAATTATACTATTAGCTACAAGCAAGTATAGAGATTGACAAAGAAACCTTCTATTCAATGTTCAAAACAAGAATGTACCCTGTGGAATTGCTTGGAAAAACTAACCAAACACTATCACAAGACCATGACACTGAATAGACATATAAATTGCTATGACGAGAACCATCCTATAAAACGGATTCGCATGACATGACCCGAGATATGAAATTTTAATCCTCAAAATTATCAATTTCTTTATTTCAGTATTTGACATGTTAGGAACCTTTGTGAAACCCTGTCAACGTGTCTCTTGCAAAATAACAAACAATGCTTTGGGGAGTTGCCACTGAGATGATCAACTCATTTAGGCGCAAAGAAAACATGTGCCAAAGTATATTTATTGATTCAACATATGGTCCAAGATATTAAAGGTGAAAGTTAACCCTTTTCAAACTATCCTAAACATGCAAGTGTAAAACACTGAAAAGTGCATTTGGTTTAGGCCTAAAAAACACATCAAACTAACTCCTAAGACCTAACAAGTGAAAACATGAGTTTACTATTATACTGAAAATACAAGGCAACAATTAGATCCTCTTGAAAATCAATTGATTGACTATTATTTACCCTCAAAGTTGGTCCTCTTATAAATTTTGTATAGTGATGTTAAGAAATCTAAATAAATTATGTTTGGTTTTGACTTAGCAAAACCATCAAACGAGGTCACTAAGATACAAAAATTGATATGGGGCGTCACCAATATGTCCACAATGTAGGGCAATGATCTTTTTATTATGACATTCAACAACATGTAAAATGAAAGCCTCTAAAGAAGGTTACTTGGATTATTATTGAAATAAACAAACTGTGAAACCTTGCAAACCCCTCAAACTAATTGCGTCAACAATATGTCAAATTTGACTGTGGGGGGATGCAAACTGGAAAATGTGCTTAGTGATAGGAGGTGAATACTTTCACAAAGCCATTCTACATAACAATCATTGGGATTCAAATTATCCACTTTAAAAGTGGGTTATTGAGACAAATTTTGGAGGTGCCAACAGATTGATAAATTGCAAAATATATCTAGAGTTGCAGTTAAAATATAGATTGATCTACAAAGAAGGATCTCGTAAATACAACTATCAACACTAATGAGATAGATTTATTCACAATCTGTAGACAACAACATAATATCTTCTGGTCCATTAGAAAACCTTCCAAATGGATACTTTAAAGTTCAAAGCAATGATAAAGAAGGTTGGGGAGTGAGTATTCTATCTTTTGACATTTAGGAATCCAAATATTCAGGGCGAGATGATTACTTTCAGAAAAGGAGTTCGTGACATATCGTTGATTTACATATGGCAGAAATCAGTAATATGCAAATAAATTTCAGTATATATGTATGGTTTTGAAGAATATTTTAAAATTAATCTATTTTCAAATGTTTGATAAAATTGTCAATTTTTTTCATGTACCAAGATTTTAAAATTGTGAGCCTGCTGAGTTATTATTGAGTCCATGGCTTTCAACTATGGAATTCACAATAAAAAGAAGTATAATATTGAAGAAAAATCTTAAGTGCAACATCCTATGAGGGTTTCAATATGTTGATGTTTGTAGCTTCGATCAGATAAAATGAATGAGATATTAATATTATGAGAATAGATATGATAATAGATATTATTATATATATGTATTTACATACATTCATAATTGAGTAGATTAATCTATTATCATATTATTAATCTAATTAACTATTGAAATGGATTTGATCGAATGACATCATATTATTTATTATATAAATATCTGAATTGATAATATTGTTATATTATTCTACATTATATATATGCATATTAATATATATAATAATAATGATATTATTATATATATCAATATACATATACAATGTATAATGTATATTGTATTTGATTAAATAATATTTAATAATAATAATATATCGATGAGTATCGATCAATGCACTGTATTAATTAAATAGACCGACTAATATCGGTTGTCATAGATATCGACTGATATTTCTAAACCGTGTGAATTCAATACTGTTGAAGACTGGTTTGCATCAGATATATATGACACCGATCGTGTATTGCTATTGCCATTTATTATGGCTTACTATCATAGATAGTATACTAGTGTGGATCGGTCTTAATTTGTATAAGGCATTGATTATTATTAGTATCGGTTTCAAGTAAATATTTTGTATATTGAAAAGACATGATTATATGGAGTCATGTCTCCTCAAAGAGACATGTCTCTATATCATCATGTCTTCTATTTTTATATTCAATGTTCATTTGATTGAAGAAAAAATATATACAATAACAATGCAAGTCTCATTTATCCAATCTGCAAAATATAGATATTAATCTATTTATATATATCTATTATTATATTAGTAATAATATATATATATATATATATATATATATCGTGATTAAATATATTACATATATTGAGGTTATATAAGGAAAATTAAAAGCCATATAAATCTGATCCAAAATTTAACACAATATGAGTTGACTTTGTGTGTTTACCAATGGGCTTTGAAAAAAAAGGTTGCTATGATTATCACTTTAATTGTTTGAAGGCAAAAATGGTGATCTATTGATCACAAAACAAGAAAACATGCAAAAGCCCAAATTGTCTTATAATATAGTGTGACCTTGTTAGAGGATTTAAAAGTTTAGTCTATCACTTGATATCAGGCATCTCTATGCTACCTTCCTTGATCAAACACTCACTTGGCCTGTCAATAGGTATTTGGCATCTCATGCTAGCTCCATGATCAAATTTTTTGATACTCCTTGGGATGTATCTCAATATAGAAAGGATCTTAAAACCCTGCTCGGTTAAGAGATTTTCTGAATCAATGGTTAAACTGAAACAATATGATCTGTTCACATATACAACTTATACTTGCATATTTTCAGATCTATTGTAATCTTATCAAACTAATTTGATCAATATATCTCTGCTAATACCTTTGCTCCACTTTAGTTCTTCTTGGTGATGTTGTGCTCTATTGCTCAGTGTCCGCAGAAAACTTTAGCTCTTTCCTCAGCTTGATTGATCAAGACTCTATGAAGTTTCTCTTCATCAGTTTCTCTTCAACATCCTCTTTTCATTCATTCACCCACTCAATTCATAATGAATTAAGTTGTCTCTTTTATAGACATGATATCACCGTTGTTAGGTTCTTGATTTTTTTGATCTTGGCGTGATCCACAATTCTCGCCCATTAGATTTAAAGAAAAACTCATGTTTTATCTCGCAGAGATCTTCTTGCCAACTGGACAAAACAACTTTAAATCCTTTACTTATCTCTGGCTTTATCTTGTCGATGAAAACAAAGATAGCTACTAGTTAAGTCTATATTCAGCTCTGCCAACTAGATATTTTGTCATTTCTGAACTCAAGTTAATTTTGGTTTTTTAACTCTTTGATAGCTTAGGTCAACACTCCAGTTCTCCTCGGGCTTCTCCATTTGTTTACACTATGTTTCTGGCCGTCGATTATGCTTGTGATTCTGCTCGTCAGTAATGCTCATCGGCATTCTTGCTCGGGCATCACTGTGACTTGACTTTTGGTGATCTCTGTCCGTCGGGTTCCACTGACCGTCGGTGTTTGAATTCACATTGTGAATGCTTGTCTTTTATGTATTACTGAAAGCATAATCTTTATCTCTCTGATTTTTTGAAGTCTTTGACACTTTGATTATAATTGATTAGATTATATCAAGTTGACATCAATGAAAATACAATTCATTAACTAATTTAATGTCTTGCATTATCCTTCTACATTTCGGTGATCAACTTAATATCTTCAAACATTCAATCAGTTACATGTCATCAATCCCTCCCTTTGGCATTGATGGCAACATACTACATTATCATACTATACTATTACTAATACATATGAAATATAACAGTTTCATCAAGCTTTCCTAATGTAACTATTACAAATGTCTGACTTTTGGTAAGCTCAAAATATATTAGATTTGTTTCTTGCAGAATGGTTGTCTTCAATCTTCAATCCCTTCACTGGATAGATGTATCATCTGATATCTATGTTCTGATATGTGATCTGCCTTGACTGTTCCTCCTCTTGATAATTTATTTGTCCTTTGACAACAATCTTTCTCTTTGTCTGAACTCTCTCCCTTTGTTACTTCTCTCCCTTAGATGGATATTTCATATGTAATCAATATCTCTCCCTTTGGATATTGATTAACTCTTTCTTTCTAATTTTCAGGAACTTCACCATTATGGATAATGATATAATATTTTTTGATCAATGAGATAATTTCTCCCTGATGATAATGAGATAATCTCTCCCTTTGACAACAATGCCAAACAAAAACACTTCTTATAAATTTATCATCTTCCATTCTTTACATAATATATTCCTTGAATTTCCCTATCCATCAGCAATACAATGTCTCTGGTTTTCGGTGCAGATTTGTACCTTGCTATGTACAGATGTATCTGTTGTTGTTCATCTCAGTGTTTGCATCAACATCATTGATCTTCAGATTTGGTATAGGATGATGCAACCTCCTAGTCAGCTTACTGGCCGATAGACAAGGGTTGGACCCCTAGTCTCTGTCTCAGGTACTCAAATGTATCCTTCGGTAATGGCTTGGTGAATGTATCAGCTAATTGTTCCTTTGATTGAACATATTCCAACGTCACTTCCTTTGCTTGCACTTGTTCTCTTAGATAGTGATACTTTATAGCAATACTCTTAGTCTTAGAATGCATGACTAGATTTTTAGAAATGTTTATTGCACTGGTGTTATCACAATAGATAATTACTGGTTCAAGAATCTCCATATTCATACCTTCCAGCAATTGTTTGATCCATGCAATATTGGAGCAATTTGCAGCAACAACTACATACTCTGCTTCTGTAGTAGACTAAGAGATGCATCCTTGCTTCTTGTTGATCCATCTGACAAGTCTATCACCCATGAAGAATGCTCCTCCAGTTGTGCTCTTTCGGTCATCAATGTTTCCAGCCCAATCAGCATCTGTATAGACTTGTAGCTCAAATTTTCCCTCTCTTTTGTACCATAAGCCATAGTCCTCGGTGTTCTTCAAATATCTCAGAATTCTCTTGACAACATTCATATGTGATTCTTTGGGATTAGCATAGAATCTTGCAACTATGCCAACTACATGTGCTATATCTGGTTTAGTATGAACAACATACATCAGTTTTCCAATCATTGATCTATATAAGGTCTTATTTACTTCATTGGATTCATCTTCTTTTATTAGCTTACATCCGGTAGCTATAGGTGTTCCAACTGAATCTTCCATCTTTAATATCTTCAGCACTTCCTTGATGTATTTGGACTGAGTGAGATATATGCCTGCATCTTGTTGAAGAATTTGTAGACCAAGAAAGAATTTGATCTCCCCAAACATAGACATTTCAAATTCCTTGCTCATTTCATTAGCAAAGGATTTGCATAATAATTCATTTCCCCCAAAAATGATATCATCAACAAAAATTTCAGCAATCAAAATATTACCATCGGTATCTTCTTTTAAGTATAGATTGTTATTTTCACTTGCTCTAACAAATTTTATGCTAATGAGATAGGAGTGAAATCTTTCATACCATGCTCTAGGTACTTGTTTCAATCCATACTAGGCTTTATGTAGTCTACATACCATGTTTCTCTTGTCTGAATCAACAAACCCTTCTGGTTGTTCAATGTATACCTCTTCTTCAAGTATTCCATTTAGGAATGCAGATTTGACATCCATCTGGTATACCTTGAGTCCTTTGAATGTAGCATAAGCAAGTAAGATTATAACTCCTTCTAGTCTAGCAACAGGTGAAAAGGTTTCTCCATAATCAATACCTTCTTCTTGTGCATATCCCTTACATACTAACCTTGCTTTGTTTCTTGTAACTTCTCCATTCTCATTCAGCTTGTTTCTGAATATCTATTTGGTAACAATGACATTCTTGTCATCTAGTCTCGATACTAGTATTCATGTACTATTTTTCTCAATCTGTTATATTTCTTCATTCATAGCACTGACCCATTCTTCATTCTCAAGGGCATTATTAACAGATTTAGGCTCAAAATCACAAAGTAAACATCTGGTGTTTAGTGACTTACTTCTTGTTCTTATTCCAACCTTCTTGTCTCCTATGATTTGATTATGTGGATGATGTCTTCTGACATACTTGGCAAGTTTTGGTTCAGCTTTGTGTTCATCATTTTGATCATCTTCTTAACCTTCATTCTGATTTCCATTGTTCGGAACATCATCTTGAGGATTTTCCTAATTTTTGGTAATTGCAGCCTGATGCTCAAGTGCAATGATCTATTTCTCGGGAGTGATACACTGTTGCTCGGGTAGAGTGTCAGGTTCTGTATAAACAAACTTGTTATAGTCCTCTTGTTCTTTTTTGCTTTCCTTATCATTCTTTTCTGCAAATTCATCTATTTTCACATTTGCACTTTTAATGATTTTGTTAGATGACTTGTTAAGACATTTATAAGCCTTACTTTTGGTTGAGTACCCTAGGAAGATACCTTCATCACTTTTGGAGTCATGTTTTCCATTTCTATCATCCTTCAAAATATAACATTGACTACCATAGATTCTGAAGTAACTTACATTGGGTGTATGACCATACCAAAGCTCATAGGGTGTCTTATTTGTGTCCTTCTTCAATTGTAATATGTTTAATGTGTAGACAGCAGTACTGACAGCTTCCCTCCAGAAAGTTTGAGTGATGTGTTTCTCAATCATCAATGTTCTTGCACAGTCAACAATTGATCTGTTTCTCCTTTCAACAATTCCATTTTGTTGTGGTGTTCTCGGTGCAGAAACCTGTCTTTTAATTCCATGCTCATTGCAATAGTTAGTGAATTCATCTAAAGTAAATTCCCCTCTTCTATTTGACCTTAAGCATTTCAATTTATTTTCACTTTATTTTTCTACCATTGCTTTATACCATTTAAACATCTTAAATGCTTCTGATTTATCTTTTAAGAACATGACATCATCATTCTAGAATAATCATCAACAAAGAGAATAAAATACCTATCTCCATAGTAGCTCTTTGTCCTCATGGGTCCACATAGATCTATATGGATTAATTCTAGAATTGCATTAGATGTATGAGTTTTATTCTTGAAACTAGACTTTCTCATCTTACCTTTTTGACAATTCTTGCACATGATATGCTCAGGCTTAGTCATGCTCGGTAAGCCTCTGACATTCCTTTTGTTGCTTATCTTTATCATGTTGTCAAAGTTCACATGACACAATCTTTTGTGCCACAACCATATGTCTTCGTTTCTAGTCATTAAACAAGTGGTGTTAGTGTCATCAAGATAGAAAAGGTTACTTTTTGTCTGCTCACCGTTTCCAATCAATCTTCCTAATTCATTGAAGATATTTGCCTTCTTATTTTCAAATGCTACTCTATGACCTGAATTGTTCAGCTATGAAACACTTAACAAATTATAATTCAGTCCTTTTACCCAATAAGCATTTTCACATTTGATCAGGTTATTCAACATTATAGTTCATTTACCTTCAACTAGACAAGGTGTATCATTTCCCATTCTTACTGAACCACCATTATAGTATTCAAAATTTTCAAAATTTTGTTTATCACCATTCATATGGTGAGTGCAGCCACTATCTATGATCCAGACATCATTCTTACTAACTTTAGATATGAGTGCAGTTTCTACATACCTTTCTTCATCTTCATCTGAATCATCCTTCATGGCTACAAATACCATCTCAATGTCTTCTTCTGATTCGGTGTCAGTGTCATCAACTCTGTTATTAGCTAGGTAACAATATTTCTTGCCTTTGTCCTTGTAGTCTCGGGTATCTCTTTTGTCAAATTTTTGGTTGCTCGGGTAATCTTTGTTATCACCTCTGTCAAACTTCTTAGATGATCTAGCATTTCCTTTGTCATCTTTTCTTCTATTTGGACATCTTGCAGCAAAGTGTCCAACCTCTTTACAATTGAAACATACAAGTGGTAATTTACCTTTGTATCTATATTTGCCTCTCTGCAATCTTCTGGCCATTAGTGCTTCAATCTCATCAAGTCCTTGATCCTCAATATCACTGTCACTATCATTTCTAACAGCATGTCTATGACTTGAGTTACTTATCTTTAAAGAAGATTTGAATGCAGATTCTATAGATGGTAAGACACTATTATCAAAGTTATTCATCTCGAATGAAATTAGTCT
>MU225818.1:1842095-1881297 GCA_018584345.1 Thuja plicata | reverse complement strand
TCTATGACTTGAGTTACTTATCTTTAAAGAAGATTTGAATGCAGATTCTATAGATGGTAAGACACTATTATCAAAGTTATTCATCTCGAATGAAATTAGTCTACCAATCAGACTATCTAGAGTAACTATGTTATTTGCAACTGCTCTCATTTGTTGAATAGAAGAAACTCTAATAGCATATACAAGCAGTAAGGTTCTTAAGATTTTACTTACCACTGTCTCCTCTTCAAGTACACCTCCAAATCCTCGGATAGCATTTACTACCTCTTTGATTCTGCAGCTGTATTGAGTGATATTTTCTCCTTTTTTCATCCTTAGGTCATCAAACCTCCCTCTTAGGCTTTCTTCCTTTTTGCTCTTAATACATTGGCATCTCCTCCATGTACCAAATTTAACTTATCTCACATTTAATTTGCATAGGTGCAGGTTTTGACATCTTCAAACTCAGCATCAGAGAGTGATGATGCAAGTTCTATCATCATGCAATTATGCTCATGCTTTACTCTTAATTTCTCAAGAGTGTGAGGTCATGTAGGCAACACATATTTAGTATCTAAGTATTGAACAATATCATTTCCAATACTTGATAGGTGGAGTCTTATTCTTCTTTGCCATGATGCAAAGTTGTCTTTATTCAACTTGGGCACATCTCGTTTGTTCATCTTGTGATCTTTTGCTTGAGCTGTTAAACTCCCTTTCTAAGCACACAAGCTCTGATACCAATTGTTAGTAATATTTGAGAGGGGGGGTGAATGAGTGGCCTCAAAAATATTCCAATAATCAACCCCAAAACTTAGTACCACAATATTAAGCCTCTATTTATCTTCAATCATATAAGATGAATGCCTTCAAATACTATTATCAAATTACTACTGCTCGAAATGTTGTGTTAAACCTTATACTGTACATTTACCGAATAGAAGTCTGATAATTTACCGAAAGACAGTAAATTATCTAGAGTATACCAATCAATCCAGATTAGCTATGTGTAATTCAAAACACTAAATTAATGACTCACAAACACATTGACACATGGATTTTTAACGTGGAAACCCTATTAAGGGAAAAACCACTTGGGACTGGTAACCCAAAATTTTCACTTTTCTGAAGTGAGCTCGGTGAAGAGCCAACCCTGTTAAAGGTTACAAACACACTGTTAGGTGTGACCTTGTTAGAGGGTTTAAAATTTTAGTCAGTCACTTGATATCAGGCATCTCCATGCTACCTTCCTTGATCAAACACTCACTTGTCTTGTCAATAGGTATCTGGCATCTCATGTTATCTTCATGATCAAAATTTTTGATACTCCTTGGGATGTATCTCAATATAAAAAGGATCTTTAAATCTCGCTCGGTTTAGAGACTTTTTGAACCAATGGTTAAACTAAAACAGTATGATCTGTTCACATATACAACTTATACTTGCAGATTTTCAGATCTATTGTAATCTCATAAAACTAATTTGATCAATATATCTTTGTTAATACCTTTGCTCCACTTTAGTTCTGCTTGGTGATGTTGTGCTTTGTTGCTTGGTGTCCGAAAAAAACTTTAGCTCTTTCCTCAGCTTGATTGATCAGGACTATATGAAGTTGCTCTTCATCAGTTTCTCTTCAGTGTCCTCTTTTCATTCATTCACCCACTCAATTCGCAATGAATTAAGTTGTTTCTTTTATAGACATGATATCACCGTTGTTAGGTTCTTGATTTTCTTGATCTTGGCATGATCCACAATTCTCGCCAACTAGATTTAAAGAAAAACTCTTGTTTTATCTCGCAGAGATCTTCTTGCCAACTGGACAAAACAGCTTTAAATCCTTTACTTATCTCTTGCTTTATCTTGTCGATGAAAACAAAGATAACTACCAGTTAAGTCTATATTTAACTCTACTAGCTAGATATTTTGTCATTTCTGAACTCAATTTAATTTCAATGTTTTAACTCTTTGATAGCTTCGGTCAACACTCCAGTTCTCCTCGGGCTTCTCTGTCAGTTTACACTGTGTTTTTGGCCATCAGTTATGCTTTTGATTATGCTCGTCGATGTTCTTTCTCGGGCATCACCGTGACTTGACTTTCGGTGATCTTTGTATGTCGAGTTCCACTGACCGTCGGTATTTGAAGTCACAATGTGAATTCTTGTCTTTTATGAATTACTGAAAGCATAATCTTTCTCTCTGATCCTATGAAGTCTTTGACACTTTGATTATAACCGATTAGATTATATCAAGTTGACATTAATGACAATACAATCCATTAACTGATTTAATGTCTTGCATTATCCTTCTGCATTTTGGTGATCAACTTAACATCTTCAAACATTCAACTAGTTACATGTCATCACCGTTATATAGAAAAGAAAAAGGGAGGTGAAATTATGATATTCAACCATATTCACCAATATTACAACTATAATATTAAAGAGCTGCAACTTTCAACTATAAAAGTAAATACATACAACTATATATTGAATATAGGATTGCAAGGTCAATAAGGACTGCAAGTAGTCTAGAAAGGTTGCCCCAAAGTCAAGAAAGGTTTCCCCAATGAACATTAGTGTTTCCATTATGCCCCATAATGACCATTGGGAAGAACATGAAGTACATCTTTGAGCTTCTGGAATCTTTCACGAGCCAGGGCCTTTGTGAAGATATCTGTTATCTGATCTTTTATACTATTGTACAAAATTTCAATCAAGTCTTTTTGAACCAATTCCCTGATATAGTGATGTTATATCTCAATATGTTTGGTTCTACTATGAAATATTGGATTCTTTATCATTTGAATAGCACTCTTTTTGTCACAATATAACAAGGTACGTTTGTTTTAAATTTGGTGCAAATCTTCTAGTAGTCTTCTCAACCATATAGTTTGATAAGTTGTTGATGTCATAGCTTTGTATTCTTCCTCTATTGTAGAAAGTGATACTATTGGTTGTTTCTTGGACTTCCAAGAGAATAATATAGAACCAAGGGTAAAGGTGTAACCAAAAGTAGACATCCTATCATCTACAGATCCTGCCTAATCAGAATCTGTATACCAAACCAATCTACTATCCTTTAAATGTTGAAATTTGAGACCATAACTCAATGTCCCTCTAACATATCTAAGAATCCTTTTAGTTGCACTCCAATGTCTTTCCTTAGGCTCTGACATGAACTTAGAGACCAAACTCACTACATATTTGATATCTGGACAAGTAGTAGTTAAGTAGATCAAACTTCCAATCCGTTGTCTATATAGAGTGGGGTTCACTAGATCTGACACATCTAAAGTAGACAATTTAAGTCCAAGTCCAATAGGTCTTACAATTGGTTTGCAACTCTTTATCTGAATTTTTTGTAGGATATCTAAAGCATATTTGTTTTGAGACATAAATGTTTCATCTTTGTTTTTCCATACTTCTATAGTAAGAAAGTAGTGCATTTGTCCCAAGTTTGTCATTTAAAACTCAGTAATCATGATTGTTCTAAACTTTACAAATAAAGTTGGGTTATTACCAATGTAGATAAGATCATCAACATAGAGAACTAAGATAAAAATATCTTTAGCAGAGATTCTGATATAGAGATTTGGATCTGACTGACTTCGTGAAAAACCTTTCAGCTGTAGGTATGAGTCTATCCTTGATTACCATGCTCTTGGTGCTTGCTTGAGACCATACAAGTCCTTCTTTAATTTGCAAACATAATGTTCTTTAGAAGGTATTTGAAAACCTCTAGGTTGTGAAACATACACTTCCTCATCAATATATCCATTCAAGAAAGAACTCTTCACATCCATTTGATAAACTGTCCAACTCTATTGAGATGCTAATGCTAAAACCAATTTGATAGTATCCATTCGTGCTACAGGTGCAAATATTTCAGTGTAATCAACACCTTCATGTTGAGTGTACCCTTTGGCTACCAATATATCCTTATGCTTATTAATGCTTCCATTAGATTAATACTTTGTTTTGTACACCTATCTTGTACCAATAATTTCCTTACCAGGAGGTAATTGAACCAAATCCCATGTATCATTCCTTTCAATTGTTTCTATTTCATTATTCATTGCTTCAATCCAATTTTATTTTATTGAGCTTGTTCAAATGTTTGTGGCTCATTATTTTCTATAATTTGAGTCATCAATGCAAAGTTCACTTTTCCTTGTGACCTTGTAATCATTTTTTCAAATGGATGATTTTTTTCTGTCCTTCTTTGATATTTTTGATATTTTCTTGCTCATTCACTACATGATTTAGGTTCATCTTCTTCTTCCTCCTCTTCAATCTCATCAATTACTATCTATTTTCCTTTTGTTTCATTTTCCTTAGTATATTTTGTTAGTTCATTGAACACCACATCTTTGCTTATCACAAGCTTTTTTCCTATAGGAACATAAAACCTGTATGTTTTATTTTCAGTTGCATAACCAATAAAAATACATTTTAGGCCTTTATCATCTAACTTAGACCTTTTTTATTTTGGTATGTGTGCATAAACAACACATCCAAATATCGTGAAATGATCAACACTTGGCTTTACCCCAGACCATGCTTGTTCAAGAGTCATTCCTTTAACTGCTTTTGTAGGACTTCTATTTAGAAGATACAATGTTGTGCCTACTGCTTCTACCCAATAACTTTTATCCAGTTTTTTTCTCTTTCAACATACTTCTTGCCATTTCAACAATTGTCATATTTTTCCTTTCAGCGGCTCCATTTTGCTGTGGAGTGTAGGAAGTAGTGAAGTCTCTCTTGATTCCATGATTTTTGCAAAAATCTGTATACTGATTTGACTTGTACTTGCCTCTATTGTCTAACCTTATCACTTTGATATGCTTACCACTTTGTTTTTCAACCAAACTCTTGAACTCTACAAATATTTCAAATACTTCTTTCTGATTTTGAAACCAAACAATACACCCAAGTTTTTCTCAAGTAATCATCAATGAAGGTTAGAAAATACTTGTATTTGTTCAAAGAGGGTGTTTTCATAGGACCACATAAATCTGTATAGAGTACCTCAAGATGTTTAGCTCTACTGGATTCTCCAATAGGAAATTTTATCCTATGTTGTTTGCCAACAATATATTTGTCACACACCTCTTTTGAGTCTTCAATGAATGATAGACCTTCAACCATTTTTAATATTTTGAGTAAAATCAAACTATTAAAACTAAGGTGAACATATCTTTTGTGCCAAATTTTACTCACTCATTTCACTAGACCTTAGTGCTTAGTTCCCCTGAGTAAAATGAAGTGGAAACATCCTATCACCTGTCATTTTTGCTCTTACAATGATTGTATTCATATTTAATTTATCTCTTATTATGCACTCATTCTTATCAAAATTCACTTGATAATTTTTCTCTAACATTTGTCTAACAAACAACAAAATCTTTTTGAGTGTTGGAACCAATAGTGTTTCATTGATATGATTTACTCCACCATATTCTGTTGTAACTGCAATAGTACCCTTACCTTTGCTTCCATGAGAATTATTATCTCCTAGTACTACTATACTTTGATGCTTTTGATCCAAATTGACAAATAGATGCTCATTAGATGTCATATGTGAAGAACATCCAGATTTTATGTACCACACATTATTTTCAATGATATTTGTATTGAAGAAAAAAATGAACAAGTTTTGTTTATCTTCAATAGTGTTATGATCACTTCTCTTTTCTGTTTCACCTTGTTTACTCCAACATTCTGAAGCACAATGTACAAACTTATTGCAATGAAAGCATTGTACATTCCTTTTACTATTATCTCCCCCATTACTTCTACCTCTTCCGCTTCCTGCTCCTCTCAAGTTGCTACTTCTTCCTTTGGAATAATTTTCTCTTCCTCTAGAATTGCTAGATTCACTTTTGTAATCATTCTTATTGTTATCATCACTTTTTCTATGACTCTTGAAGAATGTGTTTCTTTTTCCTCTTATATTTGTTTTAGAGGAAAATGCTTGCTCTAAGCTTTCTTCATAACTTTTCATTCTTTCTTAGCAGTTAACAAAATTTCACTTAATTCATCAATTTTCATGCTTGAGAGATCCTTAGAAATCTCAATTGTAGAGACCACACCTTCAAATTTTGGAATCAAGCTTCTCAAAATCTCTTCAATGACATACTTGTCATCTACATCTTCCCCTAGTACTTTCATTTGACTCACTAGACCTTCTACCTTTGTCAAAAAATCATTAACAGATACACTAGTATTCATTTTTACATTTTCAAAGTTTTTCCTCATTGTTTGCAATTTAGCAGTTTGTGCACCTTCATATGCATTACTTAATATTTGTCATGCTTGCTTGGAATGAACAACACCACTTATCTTGGGAAAAATAGCTTGAGTGATTGCACACCGAATCTAGAATAAAGCTTTGTTATATTTCTTTTATATTTCCTTTTTATTCCTTTTTTTGTTGGTTAGTTAATGCATTTATGTCTGCTATCTCAACATAGTCGTGTTGAACAATATCTCACAAATCCTCAGATCTGAGTAGGGTTTGTATTATAGTACACCAATATATAAAATTGTCTCCTTTAAAGACGAGAATCAACACATTAGACATTACATTGCTTGTCATATTTGCCATAAAAATATGTATAATGACCCAAATGCTCAAGAAATCTAGGAGAGATCCGCAAATGAATACTCTCCTTGTCCCTTCAAATTATTTTTTTTGAGAAATAAGTGTCGATTTCAACCGATAATGCACTTAGATTTAGAGGAAAATGCTTGCTCTAAGCTTTCTTCGTAACTTTTCATTCTTTCTTAGCAGTTAACAAAATTTCACTTAATTCATCAATTTTCATGCTTGAGAGATCCTTAGAAATCTCAATTGTAGAGACCACACCTTCAAATTTTGGAATCAAACTTCTCAAAATCTCTTCAATGACATACTTGTCATCTACATCTTCCCCTAGTACTTTCATCTGACTCACTAGACCTTCTACCTTTGTCAAAAAACATTAACAAATACACTAGTATTCATTTTTACATTTTCAAAGTTTTTCCTCGTTGTTTGTAATTTAGCAGTTTGTGCACCTTCATATGCATTACTTAATATTTGTCATGCTTTCTCGGAATGAACAACACCACTTATCTTGGGAAAAATAGCCTGAGTGATTGCACCCTGAATCAAGAATAAAGCTTTGTTATATTTCTTTTATATTTCCTTTGTATTCCTTTTTTTGTTGGTTAGTTAATGCATTTACGTCTGCTATCTCAACATAGTCGTGTTACTCACAGATCCTCAGATCTGAGTAGGGTTTGCATTCTAGTACACCAATATATAAAATTGTCTCCTTTAAAGATGAGAATCAACACATTAGACATTACATTGCTTGCCATATTTGCCATAAAAATATGCACAATGACCCAAATGCTCAAGAAAATCTAGGAGAGATCCGCAAATGAATACTCTCCTTGTCCCTTCAAATTACATTTTTTTGAGAAATAAGTGTCGATTTCAACTAATAATGCACTTAGATACAAAAGATTTATTTCATTTTATAAAAATAATCTATTTATAACTCCTTGAATAGAAGTTCCAATATATCATTCCCTTCTTAAATAAAACTCTTGTTTCCACAAGAGAGTTTTAAAGCCTTTTTTGAAAAAATAACATATAATAGAAATTAATAAAAGTTAAAAAAAATTTTACTTTTACTTTCCTATCAATGTAAAAAGTCAATTTTTTTTTTTTGCTTTTTTTAATAAATAAATAATCTTCTCTCACTTCTTGTTGAAAAGCAAGGGAAGAAAGTTGCAATAACCTCCTTTCAAGCTGCAAACAGTAAAAAGAAAAAATACACAATAACTTTGTTTGTTACTAGCTACCTTAAACTTGCAACAAATAATCCAGTTACAATCAAATATGTTGATATTTGATCTTGAAGATCTCTTGACTGACTGTACTCTCCAAATCACACAATCTTTTCAAATTTTGCAACTAAAGCTACAACTGTTCACTTCAATATCTTCAACACCAATTTTTTCTAATTTTCAAGCTCTTTAGGCTCCTCTCCAATCTTTAACTTGTTCTTTGATCTCTTCTAGATCACCAAATTTCTCAAACTGGTTCTAATACTAGATGAAGGCAAAAATGGTGATCTACTGATCACAAAACAAACAAATATGCAAAAGCCCAAATTGCCTTGAAGAAATGAGACACAGAGCATCCATTATATAGAAAAGCAAAAGGGAGGTGACATTATGATATTCAGCTATGTTCACCAATATTACAACTATATATTAAAGCGCTACAACTATCAACTATAAAAGTAAATACATACAACCATATATTGAATATGGGATTGTAAAGTTAATAAGGACTGCAAATAGTCTAGAAAGGTTGCCCCAAAGTCAAGAAAGGTTTCTCTAATGGGCATTATTGTTGTCATTGTTCAAGTTAAAGTTGTGTAGAAGAAAGAAATTATTAATTTCTTTTGTCAGTGAACATCTAAATTATAGATTGGAAAGAAAATTGCAGGTGGAGCTAACCTGACCTAGCGATTGTTCACTTTGAAAAATATAAAAAAATAATGTTCCAAACATGAAACAATATATAAGTATAATTCAAACAAGCATATCTACATGACTTACCCTTCAACCATTCAAAATATGTCCATGGATCATATGAAAAGGAATAATCCCTTGATAGAATAGATTTTCATTATTTAATCTAATGAATCAATTTAATACACGAGTTCTTGAATTTTATCTCCCTAGATTTCCAATTTTTTAGTGAACCATTCATTTTGAGCTACTTCCATGGTGCTCCATCAAATTGGCCCACAACCTTGTAAAAGTATAATTTCCAAGATCCAAAAACTCCCCAGACTACCTAGCCAACCATCCATGTTGGGCTTCATCTAGACTAGATCTTTGCTTATCTTCAAAGTGTGAGCTTCCACACTCAATTATCCATTGTTACAAAACTACCAAGCACCCCTTGCTCCAAAAATGGATACAAATGTGGTGATGTTTCTCAAACAATATATTGTACCAAAGCAAGAAGCTAGCTAAAAATGAAAAATTCCTCCAACCTTTGATGTCCACCACCCTCTTCATTGATCTTCTTAGTAATCAATGTTTGTAAGTTCTTCATTGTGATCAATGTTTGCCTCGTAACCACCTTCAAGTTTTTGCTTTTCATGGAAAATGACACATTGAACATCAAATATTGGTTATTCAAGCCAGCCTTGTGTTACAAGATAACTAAAATTAAAAGGTATTGTTTCTTTGAGAAAATCTCACATAACAAAATAAAAATCATATGTTTCATGTGTGAGTTACACTAGTAATACACCTTTATAATTTAAACCTTCTATCTCCAATGTTACAAAGATAAATGTAAAAAACAAAAGTTTTGAATTTGAAACTTCAATTAACAAATACAAAATTAGCACCAAGAAGATTTGAAGCCTCAGCCTTGAAGAATAAAATTAAACATCTTTGCCAATTGAACTACTTGTAAAAAAATTCAAATAACATATCTTAAATTTTCACATCAACATTTAAGTTACCTTTACTGACCTCTTTCTAGCCTTTTTCATGGTTGTTAATGCTTCTTTTCTCCAAACATTTATCCAAAGATTCGAGAGAAAAAAATCTTTAGAAAACATGCCTCTTGGCATCCTATACTAGAAGCTTCGTAGGTAGTTTCTTCCTCTTGTGATTCAATAAAATATGCATAATTTTACCTCAATGTACAACCAGATTGTAGTTTTTTCCCTTGCGATTCAATAAAATATGCAAAGCTTTACCTCAATGCACAACCATATTTACAATCAACATAGTTCTCAACGTGTGAATTCATATGCACTGTTGTAGCTTTTATATGTTATCAATAATATAAATTTATTGTGCTCTTTTAGTCATTCTTATATGTTGATTGTGAGTGTAAAGAATCTATGTTAATAATGTTGAAAATGAAATTCTATGAACCATTGGTAACAAACCTAACAAATTGGTTGAGATTCTACATTTGTTGTAGCCCAGCAATATGTACGCTATTGGCAGCAAACTTACAGTGATGGATCAATAGAAATATTCATAACTCTCTAGAGCTAGGATTTATTTTTAAATTTCATTTATTAATTTTCTCTTTGTTCTTTTCATTAGTTTTCCATATTTTTATATTTATTTCTATTTTTTCTTTTATTAATATTTTAGGTACCCTTTCTCACTCCTCCCTTCTTTTTTGTGTCTTTGGTTATCTTGGTATTCCTACCATCAACCCCCTCTACCTTTGTCTTGGTTGGGTCTGCTAACATTTTGCAATTTTCTTCTCTGTTGTTCTATTCCTGATGATAAATCATGAAGCTTGATCCAAAACGTCAAAAGGAAATATTTAGAGTCAAATTCATAAATCATGCAGAACAATATAATTATTTTTGAAGTAACTTTATATCCTTCTTCATCACTGCCTATGTTTCTTCTGAGTTCTTTATGGATGACCCCTTGCTTGACGGCAAAGATAGGCTTCCCTACCCACAAGTAAAGAAAGGATAAATGTTCTGAAAATATTGAAAATGGTAAGCATGCACACAGAATAATAATCAGACTACAATTTCACTAAATTGATAATTATATACTATAATACTATAATATAAATGACATCAAAATTTCTTGCAACCGGAATGCCATTTAGTAATATATTGCTTCTCTTCCAACACATTGCATATTTGACCAGCAGTTTGCCTATTTCTTGCCTTGCACATTTCCTGCAACCCAAATTCCTTTTAGAAATATGTTGCTTCTCTTCCAACTTCTAGCAGTTTTCTCTAATCTTTAAAATTTCATAATGTGCATGTACAAAAATAGAACACATTAATATTGTCCTTTGCAAATAAATTTTTGACTTGGTCAAAGTTAACTCGGCAGCACTGATATCTAATCTGGCTATTTCAATTGGAAAGTGGTTGGGAGTATTAAGGATTGAAAAAATCATCTTGACCTCTGGGATCATGCTACTCGATCCATTTTTAATATGATTAGGATTCCAGACTGGGGCTCCTTTCATGGATATCTCTTTGATGCATAGTAGTACAAATTTAAAAGTCTAAACAATTGTATAAACATTAAGGTCTAAACAATTGTATAAACATTAAGTCTAATCAAATATGCCCCCAACCTTGAAAATCTTCCCAGGTCAATAGGGCATCTCAAGCATTTGAAAAGACTCTCCAGAAAATTCTGTGGACTTCACTCACAGGAGCATCTGGCTTTACTTGGACACAAGAAGCCATCATGTCTACCCAACCATATTGAGGATTTGGTAAACCTGTGGCATTTAGAATAAGTTTTTGTAGGCATTTAGAGGTGTTGCCTGTGTCTTAAGCTTAAATATCTCAAATTATCTGGATGTAAGCAGCTTGTCCCAGAGTCAAATATTCAGTAAAACATAACAAATCTCAAGGTTTTGATGTTTCATACTGCCAGAAGTTGAAAGTACTGCCTCACAATATCAAAAATCAGGTCTCTCTGGAAGAGCACCTTGCACCTTTTGATAAACACAGGCAGCTTAAGGGAATTACTAGGTAGCATTGGTCAACTACGCAAAATGAAAAGCTCGAAATTTGTCGGTGTTGAATTTTGACAAGGTTGCCAATTTCTTTGGTCACTCGACTCAAAAGTTGTCGAATTATATGAGATGCCGAGTTTGGCAGGTTCAGTTTCCTTAAATAATCTGCATGTTGAAGATTGTCATCAAAAAACATATGGCTGGTATCGTGGACCATAAAAGATCCTTTCGTTTCCTTTTTTTCAAATAAAGAAAATAGAAGATTTAGAACATTTGACATCACTAGAAAATTTTGTTGTCTGTTTGTTAATTGCTTCTCACTTGTGGTGGAATCAAACTCTATACAACTTTTTCATGAGTAAGCATGTAAACATTAATCCACAAGAAAAATAATCCCAATACAACATGTTGAAGCTTGATTTGTAATTCCACGCCATTTGAGCAAAAAGGGCATTCTTAACAATATTTTTCTTTTATATCACTGAGAAATGGTTGTTTCCTATTCACTTTTATTTACTAGAATGCTAATAGAACACATTGTTTCTATTTAAATGCTTACAAAAATGAACTAATAAATATTATTTCAAGAATCTAACTGTCTTTAGCTAATGACCATATCCTTCAAGTTTTATAAATAATATCTATGTTTCACAATATGGAATATATGAGACATTGTGGATTTCACAAAAGTGAGAGTTATATGGACCTTATTTGCTTCCATGCAGGAATTAGAGTAGCACTTCAAGAGTAAAAATAACATAATGCTTTGGCATATCAAAGGCAGCGACCACAATGAACAGTGTAGATCAGAGTAGCTCTAATAAACCATTTCCAAATTATGCAGGCTAAAGTTACTCAGTTATCAGGCAGAACAATACTAATCACCTTGAGAATAGAAAGATATTAAAAAAAGTTGTGATTGATTTTGCAAAAGTGGATAGAATATTATAGATCAAAATCATGCCACTATTAGCTGTGAACAGGGATATAATATACATGTGAAGAATCTAAGATTGACTTGAAAACTCAACGATTAACCAGGTTGAAGTTTATATCACAACTTAAGAAGATTATAGATATCAATATTGAAGCAAAATCTAACTGCATTATCCTCTTAGGGTTGCAATATGACCTGACTTTGTATGAATGCATCAGAAAAATGAGAGTTACATGGAGTTTATTTGATTCTATGCAGGTATTACAGTAGCATTTCTAAGAGTAAAAGTAACATAATGTACTGGCTTATCAAAGGCAGCAACCACAATGAACAGTGAAAATCACAGCAGTTCTAACAAACCATTTCCAAATTATGCAGGTTAAAGTAGGAAACTATCCAAGGCCTAGAAATGACACAATTAGAGTTACTCTATCAAACTGAAGCATCTTCAAAAATCCCAGACAAAACAATGTTAATCATCTTGAGAGTAGAAAGAAATTAACTAGAGTATTGCTGTGATTGATTTGCGAAAGTAATATTATACATCAAAATATGCCACTATTAGCTGCAAACAGGGATAAAATTAAAAATATACACATGAGAAGAAGAATCTAAGATTGACATAGAAACTCAACGGTGAACCAAGTTGAAGTTTATATCATAACTTAAAAAGATTATGGATATCAATATTGCAGAAAAATCTTAAGTGTACTATCCTATTAGGGTTGCAATATGACCTAACTTTGTATGAATGTCATTGGGCTTCTACAAAATAGGCTGCTGTGATTATCATTGTTATTGTTGAAATTCAACCTATATAGAAGAAAGCAATTGTCAACATGCTTTGTAAGTGGATATCTTAATTGTAGATTGGAGAGAAAAATGTGGGTAGAGATAACCTGATCTGGTGATTGTTCACTGTGATCCAAACATGAAACAATTTTAAGTAAAATTTAAACAAAATCTGTATGATTTGCCCTTCAACTATAAAAAAAATATGTCCATGGTTCATATGGAAAGGAACAGACCACAGAAACTTGAATCCCATGATGGGAATGAATTTTTCATTAATTTATCTAATAAATCGATTACATCCATCCTTAAAGTACAATATGCTTGCTTCGCTTTCATGAAGACATTAAAAGCTTGAATGACCCATACATGACATTATTTTGGCATACAAACACAAAAACTTGTGACATTGTGGGTGTTGAATATATTCTAGAGTCTCTAAAGAGCATTATAAAGTGAGATAATAGGTGTCTAACATTAAGCTCGAGACATAGAAGCCACGCTTAGATAAAGCAGCAACGGACTCCGAAAATGTAGGAAACATGCATAGAAAAAAACAGAACAGGGCAACAAAATGACAATTTAGTCTTACTAGAAATGATGTTTCGACAGTCTTATTTTGTATTTCGCTAATTAGCCATAATTTGAGAGAAGCGATATATGTAATGTTTTCTTCATCAAGTTGGGTATCAGCAAAATCAGGAAGGTAAAGATACTTAAACATTACCTTGGCCCAGACGAGATCTACGCCCTTTACGATCAGTCAAACCAATTTATAATTTGAAATTCCATCACTGCTCCAAAATGCTTGTTTTAGGAAATGGTATGATCGTTAGACTTGACTTGAGGACTGTATTGGCCAAACCTTTTAAGGTAATATTTCTCATTATATGTTAAAAAATCAATCAACCTAGGTAGACACTTGCTGTGTGGGTTTGTCCTCAGATATTTAAAGAGTTCATAGCGGGGTTTGAGCGTTTTCTCCACGCTGGAATTCAAGATCATAGGACGTGAAGCAACGATCTTGGGCATCAGACCTGCAGTGTTTATCAAAAAATCCACGTTTTCTTTTATTTTCTTTGTTGAACTCCAAAGCGTGCTAGGATTACCCTGGAGAATTAGACGAATCTCCTCCTCTGCCAGACCAAGAATCGCCAAATTCTTAGTCTTCTTTTCCAGGGTTTCAAAGCTAACGAATAGAACCACATTGAGGGCTCGCGCAAATGCTGCGGAGCCTTCTTGAATGCCTAAATTATTTTTCATGTACTCCACTCTAGGTAACACATGCTTCTTGAAATCACTTGTCAATAGCTGGGGCATCCTTTTAAGAACCTTGCACAGATGGTCCTTTGAGCCAAATAGGGTTTCAAGATGGAAGATCTTAGGAGCGAGAGTGTTTTCTAAGCTCATGGTAAGTAGTCTGGGTTGGCGACATATAAGAAGGGGCATGTCTTGAGGAGCCAGGCCTAAATTTTTCAGAAATTCCATCTTGGGCTTCAACTGCCGATCCACATTGAGCGAAAGAATAGCTGGGCATTTTAGAATGGTTCTCTTGAGCTGATTTTCAGTAAATCCGGAATCTGTCAGGATATGAAAGGTTTCTCTAGCAGAGTGGTCGGATTTCGTTCTCAACAAGGCTGGTCTTCTTCTCATGACAGTTGTCACTTGAGAAAAAGAAAACCCACATTCTTTTGTTAAAAAATCTGAAACGACATTCAGTGAGGGTGTGGAAGAAAATGATGATGATGATGAAAGCGGTGCAAACTGTATAAGTCTTAAGGATTGCAGTGAAACTGACAAACATCTCATTGAACAAAGAAATAATTTAGGATGCAAACCTGCCATCGCATTTACTGGAAGATATCAGCAGAGAAGGAAGAGATTTGGATGACTGCAACGAGAGGTATTTAGGGAAATTTGTTGGAAGCTTTCTTCATCTAGGATTAGGGTTTAATAGCACGCAAAAGAGACGAGTTTTCATTAAAGTCCAGGCTGAGGTCTTGCCCAAATAAATTCTTTTGAAATTTTTTAGAAATATTTTGAGGTATTGCCAATCTCGTAAATTTGGTTTATCATAATATTATGATTTAAGTTAATTTGTAGAGTTTTTTTCTGTGCAAGTACAAAGGATCTTTTATGTGAGATTATTCTATAGGATTAAAAGTTGTGATCTATTTTTAAAGAGCATGCATTCTCCAGAATCAAGAAACTTAGGATTTGAATTTGGGAATGTCTATAGATTTTTATTTTTAAAAAGTAAATCAAATTAACAAATATTTTTTTATTTTGAAAAAGTAGATCAAATTGACAAATACTAGTAGTGGATCATAGATTCAATTTTATGAGATATGTTTGTGATCCCTAGAGCTAGAGTTAAGGGCAGGTCCCCATGTAATTGTTTAACTTATTTTGGCTAGGAGGTGCCCAAAATTTTAGCAACAATTTGTGAAACTTAAATTATTAATAATGCTTAATTTGCCTTTAAGCAGCGCATGGGGACATAGGTGTAATTATTAAAACAATCAATTTAACAAATGGTAAACATCACATTTTTTTAGAAGTATATCATGCATTAGAAAATATAATATTAAGATATATTAGTATGTTATATTAGAAATGTTTTTTTCTTTTTGCTTTTTTAAAGATTTATTTTCTTAATTTTTTAAACATCTTAATTTTGTTTTAGTATTGTGTGTTTATTTACTTTTAATTTTTATGTACATTTTAATCTTTCTTTCAATCTTACTTAACCAATTTCTATTTATTTTTATTATATAAGTTTTTTAAATCGTTTCCTCCTTTTTTAACTTTCTCATATTTTATCTTCACTCCTTCCTCATTCTCTTTCTTAATTTTTAAATTTTGTATTCATTTATTTTGTGTTTATTAATGTATTTGTTTGACTCTTCTTATGTTGTGTTCCTTAGATTGTATTGTGTTTATTTTCTCTTATTGCATATCTTATAGGTTCTTTAATTTTATTGTGTTCTTTGTTTTCTAAATACCAATTTTTACTAGTTTCTTATCACCTTTGGTTTCACATTTTAATTTTTCCATCTTTATTCTTGTTGTAATTTAGAGATATAGAGTTCACTTGCTTGTATGTACAAACTAGAAAATTAAATCTATATTTGCATTAGTTACTTTAGGAGGGGAGTGATCTAATTATGCTCAAGAGGGGAGTGATCTAATTTGTGTATATTGTGCTCAAGAAGTTGGACACAAAGTGGATTCAAAAGTCCCTCACAATGAGTTAATTATGAAATAGATACATGAAAACTAGAGTTAAAGATAGAAAAAATGAGAGTTTTTAGCATATACACAATTATAGAAATTAATGTGTAGACAACAATAGTATATTTAAAAATAAAAGATAGAGAGGAACCTACTACCAAAATATGGGCCTAAATTTGTGGGACGACATCGAGCAAAATAATCTTACTGCGCTACAGGGTTGCCGCTATTGCATCCTATAAAATCTTTTCTCAAATTCTTTGTTCCTCCTAAAACTTAAAATGCTATACCATACCTTTCTCCCTTCTTAGAAATCTAAGACCCAACCTAAGAAGCTACCACTAAGCAAGATTTTGAGGGAGTGTTGTTAGAAGGTTTTCCCTTTTTTGAAGGCTTTGAAACACTCTATTGATTATGTTTTGTTCCCAAACCCTTGAAATTTTCAAAAAAACATAAAAATTTCATAAAACATACCTTGCTCGGTCTCAGTAGAAGATTTTCTAAGCCACATTTTGGTTCTACACACTCCTCTTTCTCCATCGAATACATATGGGGGGGAGACTTCTCTGTACAAAGTTTCTTGTTCATTGATTTTCTTCTTTGCACGATAAGCAACAACATGCTTGGTCTGAAAACTTCTTCGACATCTAAAACAAATGCCTTCATAATCTATAGGTTGCATCAACACACCCCTTGCAAGTTATAGAGGCAAATTCATCAGAGGGGCTTTTGTCATATCCATCTTAATCAAATTACACACATAAGTAGCATGGAAGAACTTTTGGGGTCCCTCATCCACCCCCAAAAATCTACCCAGAGAAATTCTAATAGCTTTGTTCAACAAGATTTGAACTAAAATTGTAATGGTAAATTTGGAAGTCTTACCCATAAATGAATTGTGTCAAAGGATTATGTTAGTATTTAGAAGCACTGAGAGGGGGGGTGAATCAGTGCAGACAGGTACTTAATAATTTTCACCACCAATCAGCAACTTCCAAACAATGAAACATACAACTCATGATATCAAACATCCACAAAAGCATCACACATGACACACATATTTTTCACGTGGAAACCCTTGTAAGAGGGAGAAAACCATGGTGGGGGTGACACCCACAAATTCACTTCACTGCAGTATAAGTGTTTGTCCTGTTAGGAGCTACAATACTCTATCAAGAGTTCACCATGTTAAAAGTGATTAGTACCTTGTTAGAAGTATAAACAGACTTGTTAGAGTCTACTGTTAGCATTTTTTCTTGTATCCTTCAGTTCTAAAAGAGAACATGCAAACTAGACTTGGGGATCTTAGTCCAACTCACATGAATCTGCTTCTTCATACAAATTGAGAGGCAAGAAAAGGCTAATTAATGAGGATATGATCCTCCTTCTGCTTCAAGTTCCACACACTCAGGCGGATGCACCTAAAACATACTAGATCTGCATACATAAACACTTTCTCACTAAAACCTTTTATGCAGACATGACAATCAGTGGATAGTTCTCAGACTTACAAGATATGGGAGTTCAACTCAACCAATCTTATGCAGGATCCCACCTACATGATCTGCTAAGAACTAGGAAAATGGCCAATGTGATAATAAGGATATTCACCCTTCCTCTCTTCGAACCTGGAGGCTCAGGCAGGCTAACCTATCAGATTCACTTCTACAAGGAATCACCAAACATATTTGCACTATTCAATGCAACTTGTACACAATTCTGCTCTTAAACAGGAAAGGGAAAATGGTTTGATTTTAAATGATTGATGATGAAACTGCATAACCAGCAAAGGACCAGTGCCTTATCTATTGGGCAACAGAGTCAAACAAATATGCATTCCCAGAAAACCCCAACTTCAAACTCAAAGAACCCGAATGAAATGCCTTACAATCCATTCTTCTCATTTCAATACCTGGACATCAAATTTATGTGTTGATCCTAAACTCTCAGAAATTGCATTCAAGATTTAATCTCTCCTTGAAAGAAACTCAAAAAACAAAACCACAGCTACCTTGTAACTGGTGCATTAACATGCCTTACAGATTAATACACAAGAATTAACACCAAGCATATAAAGACATCAGACAGATATTTGAACAGGGATTCTATCATTCTTTATTGAAATTCATCTGGAACTCCACATTTCAAGACCATGAACACAAAGAAATAAAACTCAAGAGCCTGAATACTGCCTAGCAGTATAATTTTCACCATCCCTGTTACAATGGAGGAAAAAACCAGATATAGGAGAAAGGGGAAAACAAAATTCATCACCGACACCTGTCTGTCCCCAAGAAATATCTGCAACTGCTCAAACTGAAACTGTGAAAATCTGATTTGATTTTCCCTCAATTGGTCTACAAAATCCTCTTCTTCATTCCGAGACCTTTCCGGCAACATATAATACTCTATAGTTTGGACAAAATTTGCCCTATGAATCTTTAATTCTAGTTTGCCTTCCCGTGCATATTCTCATTTAAAAATTTGAAATATTTACATTTGGAATAAATTATTTTCAATAGTTGAACTATTGAAATGAGACAAATTAAACTTTAAATTTTCCCCTTTTCCAGATTTTGTCTCATTGTGACACTTGTCACCTAGGCTTAATGGCTTAGTGGTTAGATGGTGAGCATCTTTCCATTAAGCCATTAAGCCAGCCCTTAGATCCTTTTGAAGTTGCTCACTTTTTAACCCACTTGCCATTTGTGATGGATTTAATCAAATATTTCCATTAATTCATTATTTCTCCAAGATGCACCAGAACGCGACACTTGTCGCTTGGGCTTAATGGCTTAATGGTTAGATAGTGAGCATCTTTCCATTAAGCCAACCTTTGATTTTCCTTGAACTTGCACACTGGTTAACCCATTTGATGAAATGAATTTAAATTTAAAAATATTTAGAATTTGCACATCTCACCAGAATGTGCCAAGTGTCACCTTCTGATTAGTCTGCATGTCCACTTGGCGCCACATGTCAATTTCTGATTGGTGCCTCTGAACTGCACTGCAATTGCGCCACTTGGCGCCTACTGGGCGCCACATGGCGTCCTCTGATTCGCTGACTGATCCACTGGGTGCCACTTGTCACTTGCGCCACATGGACTAATGGCTTAATGGCTTATGCTTATCTTCCTTGCAGCTTTCTCACTGAGCCATTAAGCCATTGGTTGATTTTGGCCACCTCGAGATGCGTGCCAAAATCTGGATCATCTTAAGCCCAATCATCTGCCATGTCATCGTTGCGGGCCCCGCCAAAATTTGGGTGTCATCTCCTTGGGCACAGTTTTTGAGGCACTCGACCCTAGCTCCTGCACGCTTGGGCATAGCCTCTCTTTGTTCTTCAAATATCATACTGTGCATTTTTCCTTATAAACCTTATGAATCCCCTTTCACATGCAATGTGGGATTAATATTTTGAGTGTTTTTAAGGCTTCAATGCATTTTTGTTCAAAACATGGGGCCCACCGCGCGCATTAAGCCTCTAGCCTGAGAGGCCCACCATGGACTTCCTTTCTTCTTTTCTTTACATAACATGTAAGTGCCAACATATATGAACACTTAAAAACTTGACAACCCCACACATATGGGACAAAATATCTAAGTGTTTTCTACTTGCTGAGTCTTTCATAACTCCACGCAGGCTCCTGGGACTTATGCGCAGCAGGGATGACTCTAGGGGCTGAATAGATTTGTTATTAGCATCTTTAACACCTACCAAATTGCTATTTTCCTTGTGTCTGCTAGTCTGCATCTTCCTTTCATTAGAATGCGCGGGTTTTCTATCATTAAACCTACCAAAGGCCCTCTGTTTTCAATGTTTTCTGCCTTTGCAATGTTGCGCAATGTATGGTTATTGAATTTAATTCCCACCAATAGCTCCACTGCATGCTTTCCTTCCTTAGCGCTGGAGGATTCTTGGACTGGTGCTGGCAAAGGTTGTCGAATTTGGCTTTACATCAGCCAGTTGCATTCTGCTTGAAAGTTACTAAAGACTTATATTTTGAGCACGAGCTGGGAGGCTACTGGCGAAGGTTGTTGGATCTGCTTTACACTTGCCAATTGTATTGCTTGAAAATTCCTAAAGCTTTACCTTCCAATGCACAGGCCTCCATCTTGTTGCGTAGATTGTGGAGTTAGTTTTACACTTGCAGATTACATTAGCTTGAAGGTTTAAAAATCCTTATCAACAGATCTATTTTGTGCACACCCTGCAATCATCGCGTTTCATGAGATGGCATCTCCTTGAGGCATCCTGTCAAACAATTCGCGTGCCTTGTCTATACTTCCATGGCTTCCATTTTGGCGCGGGTTGGGAGTATGTTGCATGGCTGTTGAATTTGGCTTTACATTCGCCAATTGTATGAGCTTCAAAGGTTGTTTTTCAACATGTCTATTACAAGTGTTGGTTGCCCAAACGGTTTGCATTTGATGTTCAATGTTTTCAACAGCCCCCTAATACCACTTCCTCCATTCATGCCTCCTACGCAGATCTCTGCTATCACATTGCGCAGCACTTTGACATTCAACGCAACTTCTTGTCTTCTTTCTTCTCGTTCCCTTTCTTATTTTGAATATATTTCACTACCTCTAACTCACCCTGAAAGCACTTGTAAATGATGCTGCTCTTAGATTTATTTGTTCCTCCAAGGTCAGCGTGAAGGGTATTTAAAAGCCAAGACATGAACTCCACAGGATCTGACTGCACACCAATGCGGAATCGCTTCTTACTGGCTACCATAACTGCTTATAGAAATTCATGGGGACTAACCTGTCAATTAAAATTTTGAGCATGCCATATTTTCCTTGCCAATTCTCCAAATCGATAAACAAGAGGTGACTTGCAGTTCTGATATTTTTCAGAAATAAGAAAAAGTTTCTTAGAGGAGTAACCCGCATTAGTGATTGAATGGTTACATTGACAAAATCAGTTTCCTTGATGTTGTTGAGACCCACCGTGCCAGGTAAATAATATGATCCATCAAGTGCCCTAGACCGTTGCTTATTAGTATCAAGTTGCTCAGCCTGGTCCCTTGATGTCAATGTTTTAAAACTGTTCATCTTTCCCTCATTGTTGGGATGCCATTTGGATTTTGCTTTGAAACAATTCAAATAATTCACTTAAAAAAATACACAGCCCCTCCTTATCCCCTTTTCCAAAAAATACCAAAGGAGTGACTATGTTGCAACTTTATCAATGAACATTTGAGGCTTCTTGTCGCATTAAACAATCTTCTATTATGCGATGTCTCCCAGTAGCTTCTTCTCTAGTTAGCTCAGACACCTCCTGACAAGTAGTTTCAAACTGTAGTATAAGATCTGCAAATGATATGAATCCTTGCATAGTGGAATCAATGATTTCTTCAAAGGGAGAAATGTTTTCATGAGTCCAATTACTGGTAATGTTTTGTGAGGTTCGTGCATTTTAATGATAATATAGTAAGTGACCCCTAGAACGGGCTTTAAAAACTGACAAAATCCAATAACCGGGACTTGGCGCTGGACACACATTTCCTGTGATTGACATTCTTCCACACTACAAAGCGGCAACTGATGAAACCCAACAGGTCCAAAGATTTTAATCGCCCAAGTCGCCTCTTTACAACAATTCTACAAATTACCCTATCCAAGAGCAATGAACTGCATTTGGTTTCGGCTTTGAAAACATGTCAAATGATATCCTGAGAATTCAAGCCTCTAGATACTGAAAGTATGCTATATGGATGATACAGATCCAGAAGGGTGACTCTTGACAATCATCCAGGCACATTTGGCGGCCCCTCAAAAGTAGCTACTCAGAAATGCAGGAAACCGAAAACATAAGGAATACCGATTTCTGCAAATAGAAAGAAACTTGGAAAGTGTGCAAACAAAATCCTCAAGATCTGAAACCTTGCAAACTTGAAGAAAATTTTGTCTATAATTCAGGGCAACCAGTTTCCTGATGTGACCAATCACGGTATTCAAGATATAACCTCACAAACAGGGCCTCCGACCAAGCTGTGCAACTGATCTGCATCAAATTATTAGAAACTGCAAATGGCATCGGATTGGCAAACTGGACAAATGGATTCGTCATAACTTGGAAATCATCAAGATAGCACATTTCCATGCCTAGAATACAGGGGAGCTTTCAATTATCCATTCCATTCAACTGGGTGTAAGATTGTAAGACCTCAAAGTAGGTCATTCAAAAATCTGCATTTGACAGTTTGGCACACTGATAGAAACTGCAAATGGAATGGGCTTAGCAAACTGACCAAATGGACTTGTCATGACCTGAAGACGGAGGATTAAGAAGCATTTGACCTCTATAATGGAGTACAAAAGGAATTTTTCCAATTAGGTCACAAGGTCAAAAGTTAAAATCAGTCAAACAGGGCTACTCAGAATTCTGATCAATTACACAATGCATTTGACAACAGTAAACTACCAACTTTGAGGAGTTTGAAACCTAGTCAAAATATATCGAAATGACTTGGGATTTGAAACATGGGTTATTTGATATGCATACTAAACATCCCCAAAGTGGCGGGTCATGAAACCTTTCCGGGTGCAAGATATTCAAAGGCAAACTAGGCCTGTTACAACAGATTGACACTTAGGCACAAATGCAGGTTTGGACAAGTGCTTGAAACAAGACATCACGAAATAACTCAAAACTAGAAATTAACAAACTAGGATGTCTTCATATGCCTAAACAAGAGTGATTAGCACCTTACATGCATGGTAGATCTCAGGATCTCATCGGGGCAAACAGGCTCAAAAGGCACTTATAAGGGGGTCAAAATGCAAAATTTTAACATGGTACTTCAAAAACCCTTACTGCTTTTTTCAATCCCAACATCTACCTCACTAAAGGATTTCAAAACCCTAATTAAGAAGTTACCATGTCAAAGGATTTACAATAAAAACCTGTTAAAGTTCACCCAGTTAAGGGATTTAGCTTCCCAACCAAGAGGGTTGTCCTAGAGTAATGTACTATATCTCTTGATATGTAGAATGGTGTTGTTTTCCTATCAGATCCACTTTGCTCTCTACTTTCTGACGCTGCAATAATCTCTACTCCTTTAATATCTGATCGCGCAACTTGAAAATACGATCGCAACCCTAAATCAAACAATTTAGATCATCTTATGTAGTGTTGCCCTTAGGTCACTTAAGACTTAGAAACTTTCCATTACAGTCGGCCCAAATCATTGACCAACCACCTCCAGATCAACACCAAATATACCTAACAGGTTGACGTCAAAGGTAATATCCATGTTTATGACCAATATCCGACCTCAGATCCACCGCCTTAACCAATTTAACATGAACCTTTGATCGGTGAACCAATAGGTATACTCTCTTCTTCACTAAAAACACAATTCACTCAAAACACTGAATTGATTGTCGCGATCGGAAGCATGGATTCCACTAACCATATAAAAACCTCCTCTAAGATCGTAACGCTTGATCTGTACTACAACTCAACCGCTACCAAATTCTCTGACTGAAATTGTTCTACTTGTACACCGATCAATGCACTAAACTATTTCTTCCACTACCGATCATACAAAGATCTTACCGGTCGCTCCAATCATGTTAACAAACAATGTTTCCATTCATGACAACCAATTATGCATCCCTTAGGACTGCTCCTCATAAGAACTCTAAAAGCCACCATAATGCCAATAATCTCCTTTGGCACTGATGGCAAAAACTTTGTGAAAATATTTTGTCATACATAACTCCTCCTAAGCTCATACTTCCCATACATAACTCCTCCTAAGCTCATACTTCCCATTAAAATTACTTTCACTGAACATACTCATACTCCCCCTTTTTCATACAATGACAAAGGTATAGAAACCTCAAAAACATTCACAAAAGGCTCATAACCTGTCAAACACATCCTTGAAATTTACCTTAGCAGTCCTCAAAGACTTCTCCCATGACTCTTACAAGTGCTCCATAGACAAGATCTACCCATGCATTACCGATGCTAACCCCTCCATAGCATTCAACGTGCTCATCACTGGTAGACTTAGTGTGATCTTTGGATCTTTCGCATGTTGTTGCATAATGTCTACTGTGGGGCCCAAATATGTCTGCACTTCCAAGAGTGTGATAATTATTTAATCCTACTCTGCTTACATTGCCTTCATCCTATGGATAATTAATTTCACTAAACTATTGTATTTTGTTGTTGAACTTGAGATGGGATCAAAATTATCAACCAAACTATTAAGCTCTTGTTAAGCCTCTTTTCTCCTCTTCTCCATATCTTGAGTAAAAGTTGTAAACTTTGAGATTTTGACAAGTAATTGTCCCACCTCCTTCAGGATTTCCTTCACTTTTTTCACTTCAACTGTAAGTCACTCTTTGTCTAATGGTATAGTCTTCATTAGCTTCTCAGTCCTTTGCTACTCATAATATTTCTTTGCTAACTTTATTGGTGCATTTTCTAAGTCAGGTATTTTATCAGAAATGGCCTTGATCAATATGTCCATCTAATCAATAGGACTGTCATTTGAATCATATTCTACATCAAGAACAAGTTTAGTAAATATGTTATTGGTAGCCTTTAGTACTCTAACCTTCTTCTTCTTGTCTTTTAGTTTTTCCTTTTCTACTTTCACCTTAATCTTCTCAAATACTTTCATCAACTCCTTAGGGCTCAAATTTGTTATATTAATAGGTGCTTGAATATCTTCATCTTCTGGTTCCCCTTCATCCTCTTCCTCAAAACTATTTGAATCCTTTCTTCTATTCTTCTTCTTTGTGCTAGATTATCTAGTTAGATCCACCTTCCTCTTTACTAAAATTAATTCTTCATCACCATTTTTACCTTCACCTTTCTGTTATGTCACTTTCTCTGTAGTTTGTTCACTTGGTGCATCCACTTGAGTTTGAGTATCAGTATTTTGTATATGCTCAACTATATCAGAGATAACATTATATATGACTTCTCTTATCTCTTCAGTTGTTGACTCTTGACCTTTTCCTTTCTCTTGTACATTTTGTATTTCTTGGGTTTCAATATCTTTTTCCATATATCCATTGTCTCATCTCTTACTAATTGTATTTCCCCAATGGGAATCCTTCATACTCTATTCCTTTTCTGGAATTTTGACCTCATAGCTTCAACCATTAACTTCACATTCTCAGTTGTCAATTTAAATTGTAATAGTGCAAGTTATTGTTCCATCGTCACTCTATCAATCTTTAGAGCTTCTCTCCATCTCCTATCTACGACCTTGTATAGTTCCTTAGGCATAGTCTTGTGTAATTCACTTGGTGCTTTACAAAATGCATGTAGGCTCTCTACAATTGCTTCCTCTATCTTTATTTTTATCTTCACTGTCGAACTTATCAAAATATTTCATCACATCAACCATCTTTCTATATCCCTTAACATCTTGGACTAAGCTATCAACAATTATAGTTTCATCTATATTGACAGTATTCTCAGTAGGCTTTCCTACTACTATAGACTTCTTCCCACTAGCTCTTAGCTCCTTTTTTTCCTTATCAGACTCGGTTTCAAATTCGTCTTCTTCAGCCTTATCCTTTCTCTCTTTCTTGCCTTTTGAATCTTTATAGCTAGATGTTTTCTCTTTCTTCCTTCTATAAGTTTTCTAAACAGTCACATGTGACTTCTTTAGTGGCTTAATCATAATAGCAGTAGTAGTAGATTGATTGTGTTTTGGTGTTGAACTCCTAATGACTCTCTAAGGTGTTATCTCTTTAACTTCAACTTCAGCTTTCTTGACTTTTGTAGTAGCAGACGTGCTTGCTTCATCACTTTCCAATTTCTTCCTAAGTTTTTTCATCATTTCTTGGTTAATGCCACTTTTTTTGGCTAATTCATCAACTTGTTTCCTTATTTTCCGTTGGATTATCGGTGCCTTCAATTCACTGTGAATTTTTTAGAGATGACTCCTCATATGTTCCAAACATATGTGTTGAAGTAACAATTGGCTTTGACAATAGTACATCAACATGTAAAGTGACTAAATCACCATCTACCTCATATCCTACAGCTAGTACCCAAAAAGTCCTAGGTTTAACTGCTTGCAACATATAGGTATCCATATTTACTCGAAAACAAATATCATCTTTATATTTTTCAACAATACCGGTTGGCATTATCTCCCTCATGTGCATTTTCCCTGGAAAATATTTAAAATATCCCCACATAACAGTATTAAAATTGTTTCCAGCTAACGTCCTAATTCATTTCTTAATCTGCATTACTACTAGTTTGTCTTCTGACCATGTGATTGAACCTATTCCTGGAGAATGATTATGCAAGTAAAAGAATATACATGCCAGGAGTGATCCATATTTCAATTATTGTTTCTTATCCTTCTTGATCCTTTCCATTTTAGTTAGAATTGGATCCTCAACATTTCACATAGGTCGTATTTGGCATCTTCCTTCACCATTCTGTAAGCAACATGAATCTCTCCACTAGGTACATTGTTCAAGCAACTAGACTGGTACACTCTATACCCTACCACCATTTCAACAAACCTCACTTCATCATCTTCTATATCTTTGATAGTCATAGCTCGATGATCTTACTTAGATTTGGTCAAACAAGTAACCAAAATAGCAGTTATAGTTTGAAGAGTTGGTGGCTCGCCGGTCACGCAGAAACCGGTAAGCCTATTGATTATCTCCTTCGTAATCTTGTGTGGCTTGTCCAACCAAATGAATTTATCATGGACCTTCTCAATACATATCTTATCCAATTTGGATGAAAATCGGCAAGTATCTTGGCCGCATATGTAAAACCTATGTGCATCAAATGCATATGCTCGTTCTTTAAACCTTGATCATTGCACAACTTAGTGAACTCATCGTAGATTTCGTAAGCTCCAAGATCTTCCAGCTTATAGTGGATGAATGATTGAATATCTTCTATCAGCAATACACCATAGGGTATCAAGGATAGGGAACCCATTGGATCATTTTTGTTTGCCTTAAAAGAATGTAACTTGAATACGAGTCTCGGCTCATCAACAACGTCGACCAACATAGGGGTATCCATAATGTCAACAGTCAAATCTCTGCAATAACACTTCTGCAAAATCCAACACAAGAAACAACCTTCAACTTCACCAATTGGTGTTCTTCGATAACTGAAATGATTCACTACTCGAATTCAAAATTCACAAACACAAAATACTCTTAATCGCTTTGGAATGTGGACAAGTGTTGTAGTAGAACTTGTTAGAATGAAAACTAACAAATGAAATGACTTTTCCACCTTTTTTTCATTGAGAATGTAGACGTCATACACAATGATCAAATAGTGCTTTACACCGGTCACAACAATTAAAACATAATATTCGTTATATGCACACACAAAAGAAAATATATCACTTTATCTTTCCTAACCATCATTCTAATCACAAGTAGGCATCTTATTATACATATGAATCTTACCGCTCAATCACTTATAGGGGTTGTTTAGGATTTTTCCTTTTAGTTCTCCCCCTAAGCCAAAACTAGACTTAGTTCACTGATGGAATCCCCGCATTTCCTGAAGTTGTGGAGTTTTCAGTCAACTCAGAAGATTTCAATTCACCTTTCTTCACCCGTGTCTCTTTCATATTTTTCTTTGTTTCTTTAGCATCTGCAATCTGTTTCCCTTTATCATTTTCAACCTTGTTCACTAGTTGACTTATGGTATTCCTATTTGCTCTGTATGTTCTAGCAAGATGACCAACTTTGTTACAAATGTAACAAGTCATATTAGTTTGTCTTCAAGGTCTAGCATTAACTCTAGTTGTCCTTAATCTATAATTCATATCGATATGTCCATAGTATTGACAAATAGAATAGGTGACATTTGATCAGTTACCTTGATTGTTAGGTCTATGACTGTTGTAATCATATGACCACTGGTTGTTGATTTTGGCCCTCCACTCATCAACCCTATGTCCACATTTGTTGTAAAAATAACAAACTCCATGGAACGCATTAGATTTAGCATTGTAGTTATCAGTTCTACGATAGGAATTTCTTGATCTAGCAGTAGGACCTCTAGGTCTAACATTAGGACCAATAGGTTTAGACCAACATACATTAGCAGTATGACCTTCCTAATGAAAATTAAAACATATCGGTCTATACCTAATCTTGCCAGTGTTTTTGTTCGCCTTGGGTGTTGATTTGTCTCCTGCATTGATGTCCTTAGTGTTAGATGATTCACCAACTTCAAAGTTTGAAAAACCTAGACCTTGTTTCTCTCCATTCCTCCTCTGACTTGCGAGTTGTTCATTAATTTTAGCAGAAATATTATTGAATTTATCCAACATATCATTTGCAGCTTTAATCTCTTCTTTTAGCTTCTCATTCCCTTTATTTATCCCCTCATTCTCTCTTACAATATCACCATTTTCTTCATTTGTGTCATGTAAGTGTTCATGCAATACAACAACCTCTTGCTTTGATCTGAATAGTTGCTCCAACTTTTCTATTAGGGTTTCAACTTTAGCCTTCAAGGCATCTTCAATAATTTTCTTGGCATCCTCAGCAACTCTTATTCCTTCCTCTTCTTCCTTCAAGCTCTTCACACATCCTAACAGACTGACTTTCAAGCTCTCTTTTCAAGTTTGCCACTTCTTCTTCAAGTCCATTATTTTTATCCATGAGATCTGCAATTGCTTCCTCGAATTCTTCAGACATGCTACCTTCAGACAATTGATCAATGCAATCTTGGCTTTCACTTAATTGCTCATTAAGTTCTCTTCTTTTTGAAAGGAGTTCCTCAACTTTTCCTTCAGTTCATTGCTTAGTCTGTTTGCATCCTCAAGTTACTTCTCATACTTGTATCTCTCCATGTTGGTTTTTAGGGATCTTTTCCTCAAGCAGTTAAGCTTAATAATAAGATAACCAAATCTCTTATACCAATTATTAGTATTCAGAAGAAATGAGAGGGCGGGTGAATCAGTACCTCTAAAACTTTTGTATCTTTTAACCTTTATCCCGTAAGTTATCAAATGTTTATCCAACCATTTGTTCTATACTATCTTGATGCAAGATATATCAATTCATAAACTTTACCATACATGTGAACATTCATAGAAACATTCATGAAAGTAATTGACACATAACAAAAGATATGATATCGCAAAAAACTCCTATTTAGGAAGTAAAAATTGTGGTGGGGATGACACCCACAAATTCTTCACTATCTGCAGATTGGAAGGGGTCGGTTAAGGCTTACAATTTGATCACTTCTAATGATCTACCCAATTAAGAGTATCTATGGAGACCTGTTAAAGTCTACTCGGTTAAGAGCTTTAGCAACACTGTTGAGTGTGCACTCGGTTAAGAGATTTATAGTTGGACTGTTAAATCCACCTTCCTTGAAAGGATTTTTACACTTTGCTTCACTTGTTAGAATGACAGCAAATTACAATTTGACCTAGTGTATGCAATCTCCTATTGTTGATTACAGATCCATTTAAGATTACATGAATAAGTATATCACCTAATGTGATTGAATAATACCTCTGATGCTCGGTAGCCTCTGTTCTTGGTTCTTGCTAACCAAATTCACCTTTTGTTGTTCTGGTTCATGAAACTTGCAATCTAATCCATAGGTGTGCTCGTATGCTTCATTCATCCTCTCATATCCTTTCACATCCCTCTCTCATGCATAATAATGAATGATTACATAGTCTATTTATAAGATAGATTAACCTAATCAAGTTTCACGTAAAACAATGTTAACTCTAAGATCACAGGTTTACAACTTTACCTTGATCTCCTAGTCTGTGTTTTAAATCAGTTAGACAGATTAAAGCACTTACATTCATGTTTCTTGTCCCTAAAGAAATGGTTTTAAAAACAAATCAAGACTCTATAAATAGAACATGACTGTTTTATCTGACGTGGAAGTCAGATCCACTTTTTATGGGCTGCAACTGACTTTCGGTTTCTGACGGTCAGTTATGCTATGAAATCAGTTGTCTGTCTTTCAGGTTCCTTGCTTGAACTGTCCTTTCGGTTTCCTCTGTGACTGGTCTCTCGGTTTGCACTATGACCTGCTTGTCGGGTTCCATTTTCAGGTTCCTCTTTATCTTTTCTATTTTGCATTTTCGGTGTACACACAAAATTGTGTTGTCAGTTTTCTTTGTACTTAGCAGTTTTCGGTGATCTCTGATATCTGTATTTTCGGTTTGCTCTTTGTCCTATCTTTCGGTGTATGCTTACCAAAAGTGTTGTTTGCATACTAATGGCAAAATAATGTCATCAATCTCCCCCTTTGACATTAGTATCAAAAACTTATATGTGCAAAATACTAACAAAATGTTAAGTATGTACAACATATATAATCCTTAGTCATTTTATGACTCCCCCTATGTATATGTCGGTATATTATTATTTTCCATTTTTTCTGTATACTATATAGTTGCCTATCTGTACATATCATATATTTCCCCCTTTTTTGATATTAAGGACAAAGGTGTATACCTTATAGTTTATCAAAATGTGAGAGTGTGAAGACTTCATGTCTTCCATCATCTTCTCCCATTGTTCCTTTAGGTTCTCTAGAGCCATGTTCTCGAGTGTAATCCTTGAATGCATATCATAGATGTTGTTTGTTACAAACATCTCAGGGGTTGTTATCAGTTGTCTTGCCGAACTGATATGTTGTTGAAGCAGTGTTAGATTTGGTAAAAGTTGAGCCTAGAGCTCGATGACCTCTTCCCTGAATTGAGTTTTTGCTTCCCACAGTTCTTGCCTTAACCTTTTTATCTCAATAATCTTCTCATAATGCAACTTAATTGCATTGTCTTCGGTGGTTAAGCTTTTAGCACTATTAGCTAGATCGGAATCTAACTTTGCTATGTTTTCACTATGCTCCTTAGTGAATTTTTCCAGTGTGCTTAGTTGTTGAATCAAGGAAATAGCTTCAGCAATAATGGGATCTAACTCAATTATGAATTATGAAAGCTTTACCTTGTTAACTGCCACTTCTTGGTTGATTTTCTCAACAAGTTTCTGCTGGTACTTCTGCTCTGCTCTCTCTTCAATTGTCTTCTCTGCATCAATGTTTTGTGTTGTAATGGCTTCTGTGAGAGTGGCTAGTTGATCAAGTATTGGTTTATTCTGATCAACATCAACGTCTGGTACAATTTGGTGCAAGATGTCCCTAGTTGTTCCTAGTACCATGGAATCTCGGTGATGCTTCCTCAGCTTCTCCTGTAATGCCTTCCTCTAGCATATTTCACCATATTCCTTCAGTGCTTCATAGTCAAGTGTGGTTGGGTCACATTTGGGGATCTCAATGATTTCATCTAAAATTACTTCCAACTTACTCTTTTTGGATTTCTTCTTCTTCTTCAGAGTTTCACTTGAATGCAGAACCATAGCCATCTTCTCGGCTTTGTTTGTGGTGCTAGATGAAGTTACTTGTGGTGTTGCCTCTTTTTGTTGCTTTGTTTTGGTGTCAGCTTGTCGATTTTCTGTAGACGTCTCCACATCAACCTTTACATTATCGGTAGCAACCTTTTCAGTATCCTCAAGAGTGCCATCTTTGGGTTTTCCTCCTTCATTGGTGTCCTTATGCACTTTATTTGTGCATCCTTCTCGATTGTGTCTCCATCTTTTTTATTTGTATCTCCTCCTGTAACCTTGTCATTTTCAGTTACAATATGAGTATCTCTGATGTCCTTCTAATCATCGGTGTTGTCTTTCTTTCCCTCTTCCCCTGCATCCTCGGGAATGCTTGAATCTTTTTGAGGTGACTTGTTTGTTTCTTGCAGTATATTGATGGCTTGCATTAATATTGGCATGTTGCCTGGTATGTTCACCTGTGAAGTATCAATTGTGGTGTCATGTTCGTCGGTTGTGTCCTTGGTAACATTGACATCTTCATCTTTTTGTATTTCTTCTGTTGGATCATAGGTTATGTCATTGATTGTGTTATCCACAATGTTGTCCTTAGTGGTGTCCGTCCATGTTTCATCTGCAACTTCTACATTCTTGTTTCTGGTTGTGTTCATTTCTTCTTTATCTAACTCAACTGATGTGTCATCTTCTGCATCTTTGATTATGATGTGTTCTTGAGTTACCTTATTATCATCTTTTTGTTGTAGTTCTTTCTCGGGGCTAGCTTCCTCAATAGGTCTATTGAATATTTTACTCCATTTATTGTGACTTTCTTGTTCACGCTCTATAAGCCTCCCTTCAAGAAATTTGTAGGCTCTTAACTCGAGTGAGAACTCCTTTTTATGGTTCTCCATCATCTCATCAATTTCTTCCCTCTTAGATTCAGGAGGCATAAGAGAAACAAGTACTCTTTCCCTCATCACCTTCTCATTCTTTAATGCAAATGTCCATCTAGCATATAATCTGTCGAAGAGTTCCCTTGGTACATTATTACCTTCAAATTGAATTGGTACGTACTTGAATTTGTACATCTTTGCAATGATGGCATCTTCAACTTTGTTTTGATCTTCTAGATCCAATTTTAGCCATCTTTTGATCATAGAATCTGTAATAGATCTTGAATTTGCAATAGATTTGCATACCTCATCAATGCTTTATGGAACCTTAATCTTTTTTGCTTCTACACCTTCATCTTGTTCGGTGTCCTCAATATCTTCCCTTGTTTGAACGAACCTTCTCCTCTTTGATGACGCTCTTTTTTGTGTGGCCAGTTTCCTCTTGTAGGTTCTAACTTTGCCTTTCTTCAAGGGTGAAGGAGTAGAGTCCTTTGTTGTTTAGCTTCTTGTTCTAAAAGCATATGTGGTTCTTGGCTTCTTTGCTAGTGGAAGAGGTGGTGAATCTGACTCTATAGCCTCGGAGTCATTCTTTTCTGTAGCTTCACCGATGGGTGACTGGCTTTCGGTCTCTTCCTCCTTGTCAGCTTCTTCTTCCTATTCGGTTTCTTCTTATGTTGCCGACGGTATTTTCTTTAGGTTCTTGACCATTTTATCATTTTTCCTGACTATTTGCTTTACAACCAAGCCAAATTTGATTCTTGATTTGGCCTCCTCGTAAGTTCTGAACTTTGGTTGTTTCTTATCTAATGGTTCATTTATCAATGCATCGATTGTCTTGGATGCTTGATCAATGTTTACCTCATATTCCAGAGGTTGTAACCATGATGTCCTTGGTACATCAGGTTTGATGTATGTGTGGTCGGTGTCAACCATAAAACATATATCATCTTTGAACTTCTCAATAAGTTGTTCAGGGATCCTTACCCTTTTCTGCATTTGGTCCTTGAATCCTGTGAAGTACTCATCCATGACTGTTTCAAAGTTGTCTCCCAGCGATGTTATGTATTCACTGATTTGCATGGTGACCGGTTTTGTGGAATCCCATTTTACATCTCCTACTGATGGGAATGTTTCTTGAAAGTAGAAGAAAATGCACATGATAAGTGATCCAAACTTACATGTATTTGTCTTAGCATTTCTTATAGTCCTCAAGTTTTCTTCTAGCTGGCTCAATAGAAGTGCCGACATATCCAACTGAGTGCCTTTCTTCACAATCTTGTAAGTTGTATCTACTGCACTGAATGCTATGTTGTTCATCCTGCTTGCTTGGAAGAATTTATAACCTAGAACACATGCTCCAAATTTAAGTTCATCATCGGTTATTGTGGGGTCACCCTTCATTATACTCTATGAACTTAGAAAGTTTTATATCAATAAATACTATAATATTTATAGATAAATAAATATTCTCTTATACATACATGTATATTCATATAATTGAATGTAAAATACATATGTTTGATAATGAAATTGTTTGACCTCCATCCTGTATGGAAGGTAGGAAGTGTAAGAGGGGAATTATAAGATTGTTATCTTAGTAGGCCACCTTAAGGATGTCCATGTTACCTGCCTCTAGGGCCAAGAGGGAAAAGATCCACTCTTGGGCTTAAATAGGGTAGTAAAAAAATCTCATTTACAATCTCCTCAGTGACTCTACAATGATGGCTATTGTCCTTACAAGGATGAGGCATAGATACAAAAAGCAGGTACAAGTACCCCACTAAGTAAGCCACCTCAGTTGATACCCATGTTGCCTACCCAACAGGGCCAAGACAATGAGTGTCCACTCTTGGGCTTAGTACGAGGATTGCTTTGGGTGGATCTATATGCTTCTTCCTCCAAACCCTATTGTGTTTGAATAATACTATCATGAAAATTACGTGTTCCTATCTAACCCTGATAGTTGGAAGTATATATACATGTATATGTTCCCTTGATTATGGTTGCAAGATCCAAATCAAGACGGATAATGTTAAAGAAGATATTTTACTTGGTAAAAAATTTGGATTGATTTGGATCTTAATTTTGAGAAATATAGTAAGAGACTTAGAAAAATCCAACATAAATAAGAACAATCAAATTTTAGGTTGATCAATGTAGCAAAATTGAGTGAAAGAACTATAATGCCCCCTTCCGAATTTTACTTATTGCAATTGTGATTCCAGGACAAATTTGGAAGGGGGCATTATAGTTCTTTCACTCAATTTTGCTACATTGATCAACCTAAAATTTGATTGTTCTTATTTATGTTGGATTTTTCTAAGTCTCTTACTATATTTCTCAAAATTCTTGAATAAATGTTCAATATCAAGTAAAAAGGTATTATCAAAAATTTGAACAAATTTTGAATGAAATTGAGCATCCTAGCCATCTTCAATTTATTTAGATACAATTTTTCACCTATGTTATCACTAAGCAATTTTTGGGAGTGAATCACTTGGAATCTGATGTTGTTCCTTTAACTAATACAATTATCAAATTATTAAAATAAAAAAGGCCTAAATTGTTATTTTTCATTATTTTGGTTTTTGTGAATTATAGAAGATTGCTTGGTTCCTATCAAGATGTGCAGCTAAAACTAACCTTTCATATGAGATTTTAGGAGTATTCAAGAGCACACTATCTAGAATTTAAATTCATTTCCAAGGTCTTGATAAATCAAGATTTTTTGGAATTATATTTTCTAATTTTAATGGTTTCTCTGATATGGGTATAATTATTTTCATTTGTGCTAAGCATTTGTCATTGTCTTACTACAATTTTAAAATCTTTGATAAATTGTTTGGTACTAAAATTTTATTGTTTAGATTTCCAGGTTAATGTGAAGCTTGCTGCTATAGCTTGGAGGCTTCCTATAAGATACTCTCAAAGTTGTGTGGCAGAACAGCTAGAATTGCATTATTTTTATAGGCTTTTTATGGCTTAGGGTTTTACTATAGCAAATATAATATGAGAACAGCCCTTTTTCTGCATTCATCTTGGGAGTGTGCACTTTAACTCAATATTGATTAAGTTTCTTATATTTTTTATGGCAAAAACCACAGGAAGAGGTGTTTGCTTGCGGAATAAGATGGGTCTACTCAACAATTTTATTATTTTGCATTCATCAAGCCTATTTCAGTTGCAGTTACTTTGTGTTTCAGATCTAGATTATCAATTGATTGCTATCGCTAAAAGCCATGAGATTTTGACATTTGAATGCACTGAGTTGTAGATAGCCTAAATTTTTATTTATAAAACCTAATGAATTCATACATGGTGGTTGACTTATACCATTGTGGATCCAAACTCAAAAACTAAAGTCTAATCAATGGTTATGCGAATTATAGGGTGCTCTTTTGGACGCGGCTAAGCTCAGACAAAATGCACCATTGACCAAATTTAAAAAATCCAAAAACACCACAGATTTTTGTAAAATTTTCAGCATCTGTTATTTTGTCTTTGGTGCATTCTGTCTGGGCTTAGCTTGCGCCCTGAGTGAGAGGGTTCAATAATTGCAGATTTGTACAAATTATCAGTATGTATTCTATGGTTTTGACTTTTAATACATTAAATTGTGGAGATCCTTAACTTTGTTTTAATGTCTAATGAATAAATATTGCTACATGTATTATACAGGATTCTTGCTAATGTAACTATATTGTATTGATACAGTGACAGATTGGAACTAATCGTCAATATGTTGACTTATTGAACTAATTTGGCAGTATGTAATGCCTTCAAATGGTAATATTCCCATGCAGTTTCTTTCTTTGCACTGGTCTTTTGTTTTGGAAGGATGGTTATTACTAGGTCAAAACTTTATCAGATCTACAAGTATTACACTACAACTATATTTTATCGACTAAGTTTTGTTTACAGCATAAAATACGATAATATGGATTTTGTTTTAAGTCTTCCAATGTAATATTTGTTAGATAGATGTTATGAAGTATGATGTGATCAAGTCATGGAGATCTAACAAAGCTAGTTGTACTGATCACTGAAGTGGGGAAGTCATGGATCATGACCTAGATTTGATCATTTGGAATGGTTGTGTAATATCCGCTAGTAATTAGACTTGGGCTAGGTAAAGACTGAGAATTGTTTGATGGTCTAGGTGAGATTATTCTTCTTGTATCAAATGAGAAGATTGACACTTTTTATTTAGTTTAGTTAGTACAACAGGCAATGAAGCACATAGGTTACAGATTTGTGCAAAATATTTGTCACAAGTTAAGTTCATTGTTGATGGGGAACAGGATATGAAGCATTTGATTTGGGAAGCTTAAGCACGACTTTTGTGAATTGAGACCATACTAACGACACCTAGACCCCACAGGCCAATTTCAAAATCATAGTGACTTACCTCAAGGTTTTGCATAAATTGTGCCCTGCTACCGACAATGCCGAAGAAGAAAAAAAGGACAGAGCTTGTAAGAATTATTTACCAAAACCAATCTCCGTACAGCTACTGCTTCAATCGATTCACAGTAAACTGAAATTAATTTTGTTGCTTTCCTTTTCTCTCCATACAGCCACCGCTTCAATCAATTCAGTGTGAAAGTGTCCTTTGTGCATTTGTCTTGGCCAACGGGGTGTTGAAGATCTAAGTAAATCAAATATTCACCTCCAGGAATGATAGCAATTACTGCTCCCTCCTAGATGCTTAAAGTTTCTTGTGAAAGCTGAATTGAGCTTGTATTCCAGAGACGTTTACCCAAAGGGCAGTGGTTTCAGGCATGAGACAGGTCTTGCAGATATCCATACACTCACAAGCTTGCAAGGGAAGCCTATCCGCTAATTATTGGCATGCCAAATGCAGTAAGCCCCATGAATACTTCAAATCACAACATAAACAAAACACTTCTATATTATAGAGGTTGAAGTATGAAATTAACCTATGCTTACCAATGAAACAACTGAAGTTATTCTATCAAACTTAAATATCTAAAAGTAATTTCAGATAGACCGATATTAATCATCTAGAGTAAGAAATAGACCTAAACCAGGCTAACCCATGTATTGTTGCAATGGATTTACAAAAATAGAAAGAATACTGCAGATCAAAAAGTACATATAGCATCCAGGTTGGCACATTGGGCCTATGGCCTTATGGAATGCACCTCCTCCCTGTATGCTGATGAAATTTGCTTTGCCCTGATGAAGACCACCTGCTGGTTAAAGCTGAGAAATTCCTATTCAATAACAATTTGCAGATTTGTGAGGAAATAGATATGAAAAGGTCAGGATTTGCATCCTAACCTTTGTGAAACACTAGGGTATTCATCCCAGCAATTCGCCTCAAGAAATTCTTCCCAAATTTGTATCAATTTTCAGTATGATCAGTGCTCAGCTACCAGGACACCATTTATACCTGATGTGTATTGATGCTAGAGCACAGAATTGACACCTATATTCAAATTTTAAAAATCATAATTTGGCACCCAAAAACAAGTCTTAAAATTATAATTTATTTTATTTATTTTACATTGTCATTTTAATATTTATATTTCATATGAAATATTTGATAGCCTTGATGGAATGGATGAGTATTCCTGGTTGACAACGTCCTTCATTCTTTTTGTGGTTGACTTAGATCATTTTCCTGTGATGCTTGTGTTAAATTTGAGATTACACCATTATTAAAGAGTGAAGGACATTCTTTCTGTGGTTGACTTAGATCATTTTCCTGTGGTGCTTGTGTTAAATTTGAGATTACACCATCATTTTCCTGTGATGCTTGTGTTAAATTTGAGATCACACCACATTCAAAGAGTGCTGGGAGGCAGTCCTTAGTGTTCCTGAACTCACTGCGGGTTATGCGAGTTTTGACAACCTGCAAGCCGAGTCGAGCTTGCCGGGTTTTCATGACCTGGCAGCATGACCCGTATGACTCCCGAGTCGTGCACATAAAAAAAAAAACCAAAAAAGACTTTTTCCTATATTTGTTTATACTTAGCCAATTTTGCAACTCAGGGGCAGGATGATTTATGCAAATATAATATTTAAGTAAAAATCTAATTTCTTCTACTTTAAGTTATATTTGTATAAATACTTTCAGGATGTTTGAGATAGGTTCCAGCTTCATAGGAATTAAGATGCAGATTCTAGATTTTGGGGGTTTTCGAAAAATTTCAGACTTAGCCAAATTTCAGGATTCAGCAGGGTTACCTCCCACAATCTGTCTGGCTTTCTAAGGTCAAACTGAAGCTAAGGATTCTCAAAGGGTTTTAACTCATTCCATCACAAATCAGTGAATCACTTGGTTTCGACTCCATCCCATGACAGACTTAGCTTAGCTCTCGCCCATATCCCAGACAGACATGACTTCCCATACTTAGCCAATTTTGCAACTCAGGGGCGGGACGATTTATGCAAATATAATATTTAAGTAAAAATCTAATTTCTTCTACTTTAAGTTATATTTGTATAAATACTTT